>ML828807.1:59107-69130 GCA_009831015.1 Picea engelmannii
ATAAATGATGGAACCTGATACAATAGCAACTCCAACAGAGATGATATACAAGCTCCCTCAAGCAGATGCGCCCCTGGATGGTGCGCCCCTCATGAAAACTGCCAGAACCACTGTAAATGCTCCAGAAATCAACTGTGATGTCAAAATGGAAAACCCCTCCACAGGAATGTAGCTCCAGCTAGTGTCCTCACTTTGCAGCTGACCTCACTGAAATCTGATGGCTAGAAATCCCACCAGGAAGGAATAAGCCTGCCAAGCTCATGCGCCCTCCTCAAATGTAGAATAGCTCCAGTAAATAATGGAAGCAAGCTGCTCCAAGTCTTCCACAGGGAAAGCTAGCGACTCCTCCTCAAAACCTCATGCATCTGACCTCATCTCCATAGCTTGAGTTCTCCTCCTCCCATGAGCAAAACTCTCCATGAATGAATGCGCCCTCCTTAGACTCCTTTGCCCCTCTTTAGGCAAGAATAGGAAACCTAGAGATCAAGGGTTGAGATTCAATCTAATGAAAGGTTGAGATCTCCCTATGCATCCCTAAATCATAACGCACTTTTGGGTTAAGTTTCCTAAGTCTACTTATGTCTCCAAAATCACCACAAAGTGATTTAATACTCACTTTTGCCAAAAGTGACCAAAGTTCACTTTAACCAAAGTCAAAGTGAAAATAGACAAAAGTACTAGGTACAAAGTGTCTAATCCTTCCCTCATGTGCTAAGGAGGACAAAAGCACATGGGGAACACCTCCCAATGGTACAAATCTCAACAATCTACACCTAGGGCCGTCCATCTTCTAGGGTTTGGTGATAGAGCCTTGCCATTGCAACACTCTCCCTCACCCACTCTCTTGTTTTAGCTTATCTTTTATGCTAGCCATTTTGCCAAGTTTGACCTAAGGAAGGAGGAAAGAGCACGAGGCCTTGCTTAAGCAACACCTGAGTGAGCCTCTTTCCCCTAGGGTTTTGATTCTAGGGCCCTGCCATTGCAACACTCTAGAACCCTTCCCTCTTGTCCTTAGCCTTTATCCCTTCAAATCTTGCGTCCTCTCCTTAATTGACTCCATCTACCCCTAGGCACTGATCTTAGAGCCACAACGTTGAAGTGATAGTGCTCAAACAACCTCTCAAAACTTTTAAATTTGAAACCCTAACTAACTAGCTAACCCTAACTAGGCTGACATCATACTTGGTTATTCCATCTTGACGCAACACGTTTTAATGATAAGCAATTAGATGATGGTTGAAAGCATTTATTGAGTAAAAGATTGGTTAGATACATTGTTGATTACATTATCTCAATAGTTATTGATGAATTGATACTTCTCCATTGCTATATTGACAAAACGTTGATCTCATTAATATCTGTTGTTGCACATTGCTTATATATTGATGTCAGATAGTTACATGAAGTACTAACTCACTGAAATATAGCCTACATATATATTGTTTTGCTATCGTCTTGTTCCGGGTAGGTGTTCTCATTTGGGCATACAGTTCTTTATTGGTTGATTAGCCGAGCTATCTGACCTTGGTGGTAACCTGTGAGGAGGGACTTTGACCTTGACCTTTATATCTTTGCCTCTTCAAAACCCCAGGTTACCGGGAACGTCTCCCCTGGGCTAACCTCCCTAAATAGAAAGAACCTCCCCATTGAGGTGACATTGGGTGGGGTAGGTTCCTTTTACGCCAATTTGGCCTCTATCCTTTAGCCCTCTGACCCAGCTACAAACTGTGCGATAACAAGGCCCAAAGAGGGCTAACGTTTTGCTCTTTATTGCTACATCTGCCTTAAAAGGGGCTAACGTCTCCCTTAGAAGGGGTGACGTCTCACCTTTTGCTCAATTAGGTTTTAAAAAAAAGAACATTTAATGTAAAGACCGTGTGATTTTAGTATTATGGCCTTGTCAGCCTTTTTATGACCTAAAAAGGTAAATTAGGTCATTTATACACTATATATTGAGGAGTTTTAGCCTCGTTTTTTCAGGATTCATCACTCACTCATTAGTGAGGTCTGATTTTAGCGCCCTATTGGGGTTTTTGGCTGATTTAAGAGAGGCGCACTTGTTGAAGGAAGACTTTTTTTGGCATTTATGGTGTTTCTCTTGAGGGAAGGTCTTACAACTAGGGTTTGCATGGTTATTTCTTCATGAATTGTAAGTGTTTTCTCTGCAAAACTTCTTATTGAATGGTTGTAGTCTAAATTTCTTGCATATTACTTATAAATTTGCTGAATCAAAACCCTAGGTGATGAGGACATTTAATTGGTCCTTGTCTCATGTCCCCTGATAAAGAAATTTTCAGCCATTGAAGAAGGAAGAGAGAGCCTAGCCATAGCTACACTCTCATTTCTTCTTCTCCCTGAGCTAGTCGTACTATTCAAAAGCCAAAGAGAGTGAGACATCCTTGGCCTAGTTCTTCTACACCAGGGCTGTACCATTCTAGGGTTTGCTAAAAAGGCCTTGCTGTAGCAACGCCTTGCCTCTTCAAACCCTCATGCTTTGGTTTTCTTTGCTTTATGTTCAGCTAGCCGTTTTGCCAATTTGATCTAAAGAAGGAGGAGAGAGCACGAGGCCTTGCTTTAGCAACACTGGAGTGAGCCTCTCTCCCCTAGGGTTTTGTCTCTGAAGCCCTGCTATTGCAACACTTCAGAACCCTTCCCTCTAGTCTTTAGTCATCCTCCAACTCTTGCGTCCTTCTTGTTGATTCCATTGAACCCTAATCCACTGATCTAAGCCTCCAGCGTTGAAGTGATTTGATCCAAAAACTCTCAAACTTCTTTCAAAACTGAAACCCTAACTGCACTAACCCTAACCTTCTAACCCTAGAATGCTGATGTCACTCTTGGTTATTTCATCTTGATGCAACAACGTTTCATTCTATAAGCAATTGAATGGTAGTTAAAGGCATTTAGTAGATGGTGTGTTGATTTGCTACATTGAATGGTAGTTAAAGGCATTTAGTAGATGGTGTGTTGATTTGCTACATTGAATGCCATGTCATTTTAGTATTTATTGAGGAAGTGATATTATTTGCATTGCTATATTGATAAACATTGACTTTGTCAATATTTATTGCCATAATTGCTTATTTAAATATTAGATAGTCATTAATATACATGAAGTGCTAACCAAGACCTGCATATATCAGTTTGTTGTTTTGTTCTCAGGCAGGGACTCTACTTGGTTATTATTCATCTTTATTGGTTGTTTAGCCGGGACTATCTTTTGGTGGTAACTTGTGAAGGGGAAAAACTTGCCTTTGACCTACTATTCTTTTGCCTCTTCAAAACTCCAGGTTACCGAGGACGTCTCCCTTGGGCCTAACCTCCCTAAAGAGAAAGAACCTCCCCATCGTGGTGTCGTTGGGTGGGATAGGTTCCTGTTATGCCAGTTTGACTTACAAACTTCAAGCTTTTGTCCTCCCTACAAACTGTGCGATAAGAGAGCCTAGCCGTAGCTACACTCTTCTTTTCTCTTTATCTGCTAGCCGTTTTACTTTCAAGCTAAGAAGAAGAAGACGCATCGAAGCCCAGTTCTTCTACACTTTGATGGGCCGATTTTCTAGGGTTTGCTAGTGAAGCCTTGTTGTAGCAACACGTTGCCTTCCAAACCCTCTTGTCTTGGTTTTATGCTATTTTCTCAGCTAGCCGTCATTGCCATTGAGTTAGGAAGGGAGGAGAGAGCACCGAGGCCTAGTTCCCCTACACCAAGGTGAGCCTCTCTCCCCTAGGGTTTTGACTTTGAGGCCTTTCCCTAGCAACACCTCAAATCTTCACCTTCTAGTCCTTAGTTGTACTATCTTTTTGATCCTTAGCTCTTGTGTCCTCTACTTTTGACTCCATTAACCCTAAGGCATTGATCGAAAGAATTTTTTGTCTTGAGTAAACTTGATCACAACAACTCTCAAAACTTTTAATGAAACCCTAACTACTAAACCTAGTTTAGAAACTAACCTTACTAACCTACTGTTGTCGTCATCTCTAGCTATAAATATCATTTGTGCAGCTAACGTTTCTCTTATAAGCATTTGAATGGTGGTTTGAAGGCATTAAACGAATGAAGTGTGGATTGTTACATTGAATGCCACATTTTCTTAGCATTTATTGAAGAAGTGACATTATATATCATTGCTATTTTATAAACATTGACTTCGTCTATATTTATTATCCAATTGCTTATATGTGTATCAGATAGTGATTGATTTAGATGAAGTACTAACCAAGCGAGCAGGCTTGCATATATCAGTTTCTTATTGCTTTGTCTCAGGCAAGTGTATCTCTCTTTTTGGTTATACTTTATTATTGGCTGTTAGCCGAACTATATTCTCGGTGGTGACTTGTGAGGGGGGAAACTTATCCTTGTCTTATAATCCTTTGCCTTCTCAAAACCCCAGGTCACCGGGGACGTCTCCCTTGGGCCTTACCTCCCTAAACAGAAAGAACCATCCCATTGAGGTGACATTGGGTGGGCTTGGTTCTAGTTACGCCAGTTTGCCTCTTCAATCTGTAGCCTTTATCCTTACTACAAACTGTGCGATAATAGGCCCACACACATCCGTGTGTACTAAATCCAGTATCCAAGTGGACTTGGTGTCACTGTTGGGGAACGAGGCCTTGGTAAACTTACCAAGCGCACACCCTTTGCAAACATCTTGATGCTCTGTACTGATCTGTGGCACTTTAGTCACAACCTCTCTTAGTCCTCCGAGAGTTGCATGATGTAGATGGGCCATCCTACGATGCCATAACTCACATGTCTGTCTGCTACTGTTGCTGCTCACTGCCAATACATGAAGAGGATGAAAAAACAATCTGAACAGTTTCCCATCCCTCACTCCAATCACTTGTCCTGAGACAAGCGAAGACCCCTTAGGGTGTGTTATCGCGCAGTTTGTAGTTGGAGTAAAAGATGGATGGAAGAAAGGCAAACTGGCGAAACTGAGACTATCCTACCACTGTCACCTCAATAAGATAACTCTTTCTGTTTAGGGTGGTAGGCCCAGGGGAGACGTCCCCGGTGACTTGGGGTTTTGAGAAGGCAAAGGCTTATGGTCAAGTAGAAAGTTTTCCCCCCTCACAAGTCATCACCGATCAGAAAGTTTGCCTAATCAGCCAATAAGAGTAAAGATAACCGGAAATAGTAACCAAAAGTGTACCTCCCAAGACAAAGCAACAGGAAAACTATACATGCGCAAGATCACTTGCTTGGTTAGTACTTCATATAATCAAGGACTTTTGATATAAAGCAATTGATAGACAATATTGATGAAGCAAATCAGTGATGTACAACAACAATGATTACAATATATTTACTTCTCAATAAATGCTAAAGAAACTTCACAATGAGCAATGGTGATTTATCATCAATGTAACAATATCAATACTAGAAGAAATGCTTTAGCCAATCTTTCAATTGCTTAAAAGACACAATAAATGCTGCATGAATATGGTTATAACATAGGTAGATGATGGCAACAATAGGGTTAGTAAGTGTTAGTCTAAGCTAGGGTTAGAAGAAGTTAAAGGTTGCTCAAGAGTATTTGGAAGTTGTGATCAAGGGACTCAAGTACAAGGTCTTAGATCAGTGCGTTACTAGGGCGAATGGAGTCAAGATAGCTGCAAATGTTGAAGGGCCGAAATGATAGTGATAGGGCTAAAGACAAGAGGGTTTAATGTTGGAGTGTTGCTAAGGCAAGGCTTCAACAATCAAACCCTAGGGGAAAAAGGCTCACTAAGGTGTAGAAACCCTAGGCCTTAGTGCTTTTTCCTCCTTCTCTAGCTCAAAAGACAAATTTAAACGGCTAGCTTGAGTAATAAATGGTAGGGCTAAAGACAAGAGAGTTTGATGATGAAGTGTTGCTAAGGCAAGGCTTCATTAATCAAACCCTAGGGGAAAACGGCTCACTAAAGTGTAGAAACCCTAGGCCTTAGTGCGTTTTCCTCCTTCTTTGACTCAATGACAAGATAAAAACGGCTAGCTTGAAGTGTAAAAGGTAGAGTGTTACTATGGAAAGGCTCTAAGATCAATCTTAAGCAAAATAAATGGCTCCTAGCATAACTTAGTAGGGACATGAAACAAGGACACCAACATGTGCCTGTTCCCTAGGGTTTAATGCAACAAATTTCATTAACATGCAAGTAAAAGATAACATAACCATTCAAATAAAGGAAAGATTGCAGAAATTCACTTACATTCACCAAATATCATCAATGCCAAACCCTAGTTGTAAAACCTTCCACCAAGAAAATGCCAATATAGCCAAGAAAAAACCTCCTTCAACAAGTGCGCATCAATAAATTCAGCCAAAACCCTAAAGGAGGGCGCAAATTTCAGTCCTCACACAAGTGTGAGTGAAAGATGATGTTTTTAAAATGAGAGTTTTATCTCTCTACTTATACAATACTAAGTGACCTTAATAAAATTTAGGTCACCAAAAGGTCGACAAGACCAAAATACCAAATAATAATGTTTTACATTAAATGTCATAAATTAAAACCTGATCAAGCAAAGTAAAGACGTCATGCCCTTTCTAGGGCGACGTTAGCCCCTTTTAGGTCAGCATTAGCCTCCTGGAGAAAAACATTAGCCCTTCTTGGGCCCCTCCAAGCTGCCGCACGTGCCACCACTGCCATAACTGCCTCCCCAAAACGTCCATAATGCTGGATGACGTGATAGGCATCCTGGGTGATGTCATGGGCCTTCCAAGGCCAACATCCCAGTGGAGAGGGCACAATCCTCCTAGGTAAGGCTCTGCCAGGCTGCCTATGTGGAACATCCTCCTCTTCTCCGGTGCAAACCCATTTGTCATGTCTCTGCCCCCTTCTAGGGTCTCAACATCTATCTGATGGGCTCTTCGGCCCCATGGAGGTCCGAACTAATCATCTCCCCATGTGTACCTGTCCAATATGGTACCTGTCCATCGGGTATGATCCTACACATCAACAGATATGCCCTCCATGGGATCATAAGTCATAGGGATCATAGCAATGTCAATCACATCCATTCATCGATTTTATCAAACATGTGCATAAAACCCCTTTTACCCTGTCAAGTGCTCAAAGACATTATACAAATCTACAAGGCAAGTTTGGAGGAAGTGACATGGCGTCCTATTGGGCTAGTGTTCTTGATTTTTCATAAGCATTAGGTTAAGCATGAATTTCATTCCATTTCATCATTTAACCATAATCATAAATGCTACAACAACCAAGATCACAAGAAGAAGCACCATGGACAAGAACACAAAATGTATCTTGGGAAACCCTTCGCAACAAGGGAAGAAAACCCAGCCAAATCATTTGCTATAATCTTCAAGAGAAAGACCTTTACCAACAAGAAATACTTAGCACACAAGAGGGTGCACAAAACCCTAGAACTCTAGCGCCCAAGAGAGGTGTGCACCATTTTCCAAAGAAGTGTACTTGCTAAAATTTCCAAACTCACAAGTAAGGTGTGTGTCTACAATGGAAGATTTCCGTTTACTTATATTAGACTTCTCCTATCAACTGAAGTGTCTATTGGCACAACAGGGCCGACCTCACTTAGACATATTATTTATTATTATTATTATAATTAATATTAATATTAATATTAATTATCTTTTACATTTATTGTTAGATGCAATACCTGTACCCTTTACATAACAATTAGGGTTATAGGCAGGTCTGACTCTTGAACAATATATAGCAAAGGATCTGATACACCCACTAGTGCTCATCCACTAGGGGCACACCCATAGGGATGTCATAGCTTTGATTCACTGCATTACACAGATCATGGTTTGAGGATAGGTTTCATGGTTTCGGCTAAATTTGGGATGAACCTCTGAACAAAGTTGATTTGACCAAAGAAACACTAGAGGGCTTTCTTGGTTTGGGGCAAAGGGACTCCTTGTATGGCTTGCTATGATATGACCCAACAACTTACCTTCATCAACACCCAAAATTGACTTAGTCGGATTCAAGGAGATGCCATATTTCCAACATGTTTCAAACACCTGTTTGAGATGACTCACATGATCTGATCTTTCCTTTGAGAAAACAGTCAAATCATCCTGATAGATCTCAACGATTTTGCCCAGTAATTCATGGAAGGCAAAATCCATGACCCTTTGAAAAAGTAGCACCTATGTTTAATAAGCCAAAAGGCATTCTTAGATACTCAAAGGTGCCCCATGGTGTGGTGAAGGTTGTTTTATTTTGATCCTCCTTCCTCACCAACACTTGATTGTATCCAGAGAAGCCATCCAACATGGAAATTATTTTGGAACCAATAACTCTTTGCAATAGAGTTTCCATGTTGGGTAGGGGGTAGTTATCTTTAATGCATGCTAGATTCAGATTTCTAAAATCAATGCATAGCCTTATTCCCCCATTTTTATTTCTAACTACTACTAAGTTAGAACACCATGAAGAATGCCTTGTTGGAGCAATGATGCCATCAACCAACATCTTTTTGAGTTCTGCTTGAACTAAAGGTGCCAACTTAGGATTTATTCGTCTAAGTTTTTGCCGGAAAGGTTTTGTGTCTTCTTTGAGTGGGATAGTATGTTGAAACACACCATCTTTATAAGCTTTGAGTTCATCATATGTGAATGCAAATACATCCCTATACTCATGGACAAGACTTATTAATTTTTTTTTTTTATTTATTTATCTGAAGTGCCCTTTCCGATTTTTTTGAGCCTTGGGACTTCTTCTTTTCCAATGTTCACTTTTGTGTAACTGCCAACCTTTATTACTTCTTTTTTCTTTTTATGCATGTCATGCCTATCAAAGATCTTCTCTAAAGAAGTTATTCCTCTAGGGATTAGATTTTTTATTGGGTCCTCTTCCTCAATATACTCTTTTCCTTCTTCTTTGTAATTGAGATTGAAACCGAAGAATTCCTGAACATTATGGATGAATCTTAAGATTTGCTCATCATCTTTGAAAACTTGCCAGTGATCAACATTATCTGGAACTGAAGGTCGAAAGATTATTTCCAACTTTCCTTTTCCTTTTATTAGATCTTCTGAAGGTTGGAGGGTTGAAGATGCAACTGCCAAACTGTTTTGATCCCTAGGGATTGAAATGAGATCTATAGCATCAAACAATTCTATAGTATCCCATATTGCATTTCTGTATTTTTTCAATCTATCACTTTGACATGCATACTTGTTTTTTACCTGGAGGATGACCAAATTTGAATCACCCTTAATGTTTAATATTTTGATCCCCGTGTCCTTTGCAATTTCCAAACCAAGTAGAAGTGCTTCATACTCAACCACATTATTTGTTGCATCCAAGTCTAATCTAAATGCAAAATTGTAAGACTTTCCTGTTGGTCAGACTAGAACAATTCCTGCCCCTTTTCTTGGTCTTGAATGTGCACCATCAAAGTTCATCTTCCAAGCTTTATTACTTTTCTTTTCATCCTTAAATTTTTCTTCAGCTGGTGCTAAGAAGTTTGAACATATTGAGAAATTACCCATGTCAAACATTTGGCATAAGAGCTCATTGAATGGCTCTTTAGGATCCTCAATGTGATACTTCCTTTCTGTTTCTCAAAAGAGCCTAAAATTCTCAGTTGATGGAGGGGGTAAAGGGATAGTTGCAAAGGTAAGATCCATATTTAGGCAGCCTCCCATGTGAACTCCCCATTTCCTAGAGAGAAGCATACCCCAAACATCTGGCACATCGATTACAAGCACATCCATTTTGAAAGAAAAATCTGGGCGGAAAGCTAGCTTGACTGACAAATCTATGATAATTCCATGGGTTTCAATTTCCCTGGAATCCATGGCACACATTGTGATAAGGTCTTGTAACTTTAAGACCTAATCTTTGCATAATTCCCTTAGTAATAATGTTGGATGAAGCTCCAGAATCATACATACAATTATGGAACTGTTGCCGTCCTTATACACACCTTTGGGAGACGTGGAAGAAATCTTCAATCCACTCGGTGTGTCCTTGGGGGCAAGTGAGAGTTAAGGTGCTGTCACCTAATCCTCAACTCCTCCGTCTAGGCCAACTCCTAGCGAAGCC
>ML828808.1:3400-14413 GCA_009831015.1 Picea engelmannii
TTGAAAAAAATGAATATATTTTGTATTTTTTAATGTTTGTCGTGGTTTTCCGATTTTTTGCCGACTTTTTCCGACTTTTGCCGAAACGATTTTTTCCGGACCCTCGCCGACTTTTTGCCGTGGCCGACTTTTACAACACTGCTAAATATCCTAACACATTACACTTTAGTTATAACATAGAACTAGACTCAAGACTTTAGTTACAACTCTTGACAAGGCAATTCAAAATTCTCTTCATGGTGGATAATGTTACACGTGCCAACGCACTAGATCAATACATTTATATCATTTGCAATATTAGGAATATCGTTTGTTTCTAGCTCATAGGAATTTTTTATTCAACCTAACTTTTGCTAGATGCCTTGACTTTTGCTCATGGCTCACAAGGTTTGACTAGGCTCACAGAGGTTGTATGTTCCCCTTGACTTTTGCACTAGTCTGTCTATGCTCACAGAGGTTGTACGTTCCCCCTGACTTTTGCACTAGACTGTCTATGCTCATAGAGGTTGTATGTCCCCCCTGACTTTTGCATTAAACTCACATAGCATCTCGTTCATCTTGACTTTTGGTTTGACTCACAGAGGTTGTACGTTCCCCCTGGCTTTTGTCAATACCTCACAGGATTGGTTGATTCTCCAAATCTCCCTGGCTAGCCTCAGGGTGGCCCATATGGCCTCTCATTGGAGAATGACTGTCGATGCTGCCAAATTTAACATGATACACATATAGATTATATATAATTGAAAAAATTGAGCTTGGCATTCGTAAATGTGATGGATTTTTATTTAAAATTACTATGACTAGGGCCTCAAACATATGTATGAATTTATTTCATACCACATTCTAGCATGGTAACAGAGGTATTGAAGGCCCCCCACAAATGAGATCCTACCAGGCTTGGTAAATACAATCCATTGCCATCAGTGGATGAACCTTTATAGCATTCTTTATAGTGTAAACAAAAACAACTCATTAATCAAGACTCCATCTCCCTTAGGTAAAACCAGGCCCTACCCAAAGATGCATGGGCTCACTAGTGGAAACCATCTCAAAGGACTCTTCAACTTGGACCAGTTGAGGCTATACATTATGTACCTGACAGCCTTGAGAGCCTGCGGATACATGGCTTGCCAATTGATCATTTCAAGCGTGCATAATTATTAGCAAGAATACAAGCAAGTAATATCAGAGACAAAGTTCAAGATACCACACATTGCTTTAACAAAACCTATAACAAAGTAACAGGGCAGCTTATCATAAAAGCCAATGTATCATTACTATTCATTTTCCACTTACTTTTTCATTGTTTCGAATGAAATTGAGTGGGGATGTGTCTAGACTGTCCTCTATCTTCAGTTCCGTTATATAAAAGAATTGGCATTAAAAAAGAACAGAAGATAGATTTCCCTCTCAAGTATATTTTAATCAAGTAGTTCTTAAATAAAGGTAAGAGCATGAACCCATAACATCAACTGCACCCTCCAACGGAACTGGCAACCAGATTGGAAGTTGCTCATGTTGCACAATTTGTTTTGATTTCCATTATGTCTGTGAGTGTTGCCTTTGTCTGGGGAGCTTCTGCAGATTTGAAGGTTTACAACTACAAACCAAGGGATATTTCAGTGTTGTGTGGAATTACACTTCAAAATAGACATGTTTTATTACACTGAAGCCATAGTTTCACAAAAATTTCATTGGCAAAAATGAAACAGGTACCCTTCCTAGAATAGTTAGTGCCCCATATTCCAGTTTTCTTTTTCTGCAATATAATGAGCTGATTTTATTGAAGAAACTACTTCCACATATAGTACTATTCCTTAGCATTTCAATATGCAGAGTATATGGGCAACAACTATGATTTCTGAGGAATTAGGACATCAAGATTCTAGATGTTGCACGTAGTTCAGAAAATTATTTCCAGTAATTTGGAAAATATGTATAGTGTGAGTTTGTATTTCCTTTGTGTTTTGTTTGAATGACTGCCTCAAAATATTATTTTCTGGATCTCTCATTCCTGTGTTATTTGCTTCCATGAAAAATGCATGATATGATGGATAATCCCCATGCTAATCTTCAAGGAAAGAGATTCAAGTCTAGCATTGCAACTGATGGAAGGGAAGGTATGATATCATGTACATGTTTGTATTTATAGTCATAAATTAAGGAGGGTGGTAAATCAGAGTCATTTCAAATTATCACTGCAATTTGAAATTTCCATGCTTTCAAATTGGTTGTACAATTTATAGATTGATGGACAGGCTTCTAGATTCTCTTACTAAAGAAATCAGATGTCCCCTTATGAAGCTATCAAGCTTGATTATCATAGGCACAAATCAGAAAAATGTTGCTAGAATGACCTGTCATCCACTTTTATGTTTATAATTGGAATAGTAACGTTCAGGCCTGTGTGTTTGATTTTCATCAAAAGAATAAATAAAAGTTATATGACTGGATAAATGTAAACACAAAGCAAAACAAAATTAAGGGACAACCTTCCAGCAGAAACGTATCTATCTGTGTAAACTGTTGGAAATGAGGGATCCGCTGCATCACCCTCCACAATTTTGCATTCTTTGAGAGGCTCCTTTTGTTTTGTTTTGACAAGTTGATGAGGGGACTGGTCCAAAATGGTCACATTCTTTGCATCAACGTGTTTAACTATACCCAATGTGGTAAATCCAATGCCACTTCCAACGTCTACAACAATCAAGTCTCTGCTATAAAGGTATGCAGGCTCAAGGGCATTGATAAATATAATCATGGCAACAATAATCCACTAATCTCTGCACTGGAAGAATTCAATCCATAGTTACAGGCTCTAAAAGAGCTCATTCCTCAATGATACCAAGAACTCCTATTGCATGGATTTGAAGGGGTTTTTGTTTTGTTTTGTTTTGAAGGAAGGGTTGAGATCAAGGCTCCACCACTTGCAATGGCCATGGAGATATTTACTCTTCGGCTCAAAAAGTAGATTGGAGAACAAGTTTTGAATAAGACCCAATTTGCATAGTATGTAATTATCCAAGTGATGTTCAGTGTATTGAGATTTTTCGTTTTTCTTTTATAGACAGATGGCAAATCAACTTACTCAAATTCAACTTGAGAGACCTAGAAAAACTCCCATGCTTGACTTGAGGCTAAGTTTGATTTGGAATGGAGCTGACACGACTGGGTTTTCTCTAAGAGCATAATCAGGGCAACAAGGTCTTGGTTCACTGGTGAGGTTGACAATACAGAGTTTTGAATACTATTTACAGAGCAGAGCAACACAAATTGCCAGGTAGTAACTAACAAGTAAAACATTATTAAATTTAATAAAACACAACCAATTGACTCATTCTCCCATTCTAAAAACGGTCACACGAACAACAACAAGGACAAGTCCCTTACTGTAAATTTAATCGGTAACTATATATATTTTCCCTCCACAAAAACATGCTAGTGGAGATTTAAAATTAACAACAACAATTACAAAAACAATGACCTTCAAGAATTCTCTCACACAACCAGAGTTTTCACAACCATACAATTTTATAATCAAAATATATAATAAATTACAGAAGATAAAGATGAACTTACCTTTTGAATGTTGCAGACCAGGCAATCGGCTGAGACTGAACAATTTCCACACAACTGTAGGTAGTCCATTGTGGACATCACCCCCTAGCTACGCTATGATATCACTAGGGTGAAGTGAGAAAATAAGGATTTTGAATTTACAGTAAACCGATCTAGACCAAGAGATTTTCACTACTAAACTTCTCGAGGATAGAGGAGCTCTTAGGCACCCACATTACCTGCCCCACACAAGACAATGAATACTTCATTCTCTCCTACATAGTGCCTCAGAAATTCCTCCCTCCAGTTCTTTTCAGTGCATGCATAGAAAGGTTCAAGCTGATTTCTCAAGCTTATGCAGAATTTTCTTAGCCTCTTGGAACTTTTTCCAAGTCTAAAAGCTTCATTTCATGGCTGGTCTGTTCTATATGGAATATTGTTCCTCTTCTGTTGTCTAATCTCTCTAAAACTCTTTTTTCCATCTTTTTCCAACAACCTTTCATTCATTTGAATTTCCCATGCATGAATGATAGCAAGAGAATTCCAACTCAACTTATTCCTATTTCCAAGAATGTAGGGGAGACAACTTGCTAATTTTTAGGAAGTGATGGCTTAGATTGAGGAATTTGTTTCCTCCACTTCTCTTAACCTCTTTTAACTTTGCAAACTTGGATTTTGAAACGAGTGAAGGTTCAAGGTAACATAAAATAGATGTTTTTCAGCATAAACTCTCCTTAGACTCCCTCACATTTCTCCTCTTGTGGTCCCATAGTCCCTTTTAGGTGCTCATGCTTTGTCGGTCTTGTTTTTTTTTTCTTTCTTTATTAACTGCAAAAATAAAATACTTACAATATTCATTGCACCATGGTATATCTACCCCATGGTGTTAGTATCACAAAAAATAAAATATCCATGTAGAGTATTTAATAATTTTAATTACAAATATTTTGAGTAAAATTGAGATATTACAAAAGACAATGAATCACAAGGAAGTATGTTCAAACATCATTGACACTTCATGGTGTTGTTGATCTTGTGAGAAGAAACAATGATGAGTTTTGTGTTGGCAGGAGGAGGATTTGTGTTTACAGACACCGTGGACACCAAAGTACGTGTTGATTTGCAAAAAGGAAAATCATTTGGAAAACACAACCAAAGTAAGATCCTTGCTAGCATGTTAAGACCAATCTTGAAGGTCTTGTTGAAGGCCTTATGTGGGTTGCACCGATTTGTGGATGGAAGAAGCTTGAACATGACTCTTCTTGGAGAAAAGTTGAGCAAGAATGTGTGTTCTCGTGTGTGGATGAAGGAAACTCTAAAGAGTGTCAAGGCTATTGCAGGGGAATTGTGGTGGTGGAGTGAAGTGAATTTTTTTTATGTGTTCAAACTTGTATCAGAAGCGTAAAGTAAAAATTAAATTAAAATTTATTTTTAAAAGTTAAAATTTTGAATTCATTACTTGTTTAATTATGAAAGGCAATAAATATTATAAAATTTCAAAATTTATCATTATAAATCTCTCAACTATAAGGTGATCAATATTTATTGTATCTTCAATGTTAAATGAGAATGGATATGAGTTGTGATTAAGATTATGGATTTAACACTTACTAATTGCCTTTTTTAAAAAACACTAAAATCATTTTGATTTCCATTACCTCTCATCTATCTACTAGTAAGATATACCATTCCATAACATTAAATCCATCATTTTATATCTATCTACTAGTAAGATATACCATTCCATAACATTAAATCCATCATTTTATAGCTCATGCCAACATAATCCTACCAATATAGTGAATCCACTATTTTTAATTTCATCGAAAAAAAGGTTCTCTAAGAAGCTTAAACAACTTGACTTCCCAAATCCCCACTTGAATTCATGTGTTATAAGCATTGTCTGTTCTTGTCAATATAATAATTGGCATCTTATTTATTGTACATACTAAATGTGTTCAACCCCCACACTCTACCATAATGCCATCTCCTTTGTTCTCTCTGCCTCTACTCTTGTGTCTACACAACCCTAAAGTATTTAGTCATCGCCTATGGATGTAAATTGTAATGACATTGACAACCTATTAGCAATATCTGCAACAAATACATGGTTCAATGACAGTTTTGAAGAGTAGACAATATACATTGACTGAACTCGAGGGAACAAGACATACCTATATCTTCATGTTGACATATCCCATCTCTCTAAATGTATCTAACATGCAAATTCATAGTTATTTGTTGCATTGGTAATAATGTGTATCTATTTGTGAACAATGAAAATTAGTTATGGTGAAACATTATTATTTAATATTTGATTATTATTTGAGCATATTAGCTAGATTCTCAACCATTTAGTATGTAGTTCATGACATCATCATTATTGCAATAAAAATAGTTAATGGGAACAGAACAAAAAATAATACTTGAATGTAAAGCTCTCAACAATCCATTGAGATTTTGAAATGCTCTTGTCAAGCTCATGGGGAAAATAATGATTAGCTTTGCTTTCTTTCACACCCAAGTTTGTTAACAATTTTGTATAGGATAAAAAACTCTAATATGCTCAATGAAAATTTCTAACATGTATGCTCTTGATTAAATTTAGACATGAACCTATAAAAAATGGACCTTATCAACATAACAAAACCTAGAATTGTGATTACAATAATTAGAATAGTGATTATGTTCATTTATTTTTTTGCATCATCAAAACCTCACTCCTTTGTTATCTAAATTGATCATTCTCCTTTTCTTGATTCTATGCACATTTATCTATCACACTCTTACATGTGCATGATAATACTTTCCTATCAAATCTTTTGAGAATATCCCCAAAGCTCTTTTTTCGTGTGCCTTGTTCCATGCTCAAGATCCCTAAGACTATCCTTTGCAGCATTGAATGCTTGGAACAACATTTCTCATGTTTGGGTGTGATTCTTAATCTAGCTATGGAGAAGTTAATAGAATTGTTGTTATCATCGAATCTATGCATTAGGGATTTATGATCTAACATCCAATTTTGTAGAGTTTGAGAGAGAAAGTGAAAAGTCAAGATCCTCAATAAGAATAATAGACTTGGTGGTCTTAATCAATAGTTTTATTTATCTCTTCTTTGTATGGATATCAGGAAGCTCCATAGTATAGACATCCTAGCTTCGATAATGCTCTTAGATGGCCATAACAAAACTAGTGTCTCTTCCAAGCTCTTATAATGTTTTAATAAAATTATTGCCCTTCGGCAAAGGCCTTAAGGTCTACAACAATTTATTTTTTCCTAATGGGATCTAAGACTAAAACTCCAAATGTGCTAATTGGGAGTTTAACAGGTTGACCCTTGAGAACACTTTGTTATATGCTCAATATATGATTCCAAGATGTAGTCCTTGCCAATCATATCAATATTGTATTCTGGGTCCAATTATGACATTAAATTAATGTTGAATCAATGTTATAAATGTCAAAACATGTATTTTGTGGAAAATCCATAAATTTGTCTACAACAAACTTGATGTCATTTTAAGTTCATTAATTAATTGACATTACCAATGTCGATTAATCATTGTTCATCCCAATGTTGCAACTTGCATGTTATGGGACAAATATTGATTAATTGACCTTAGGAACGTCGATTAATCAACATTAATCCCAAATGTCATCTTAACCAATTCCACCTCAACAATTTCCACATCAACGTGTGCCGCATTGGTATATGTGTGACATCATCATGTACCATGTCAGCTTGTGCCATGTGTTAATTGAGAAATCAAAATTTTAACTACATGATTGATGTTACAAGTGTCAATTAATAGATCTTATACACTATACTATCAATGTTTTTGCTAGATGAACAATGCTATAGAAATTGATTAATCGACGATGATGTTGCATAATCGATGTTACAAACATTGATCTAACGTTAATCAACCAATGTTAAATGTTATTTTTTCAACAACTAAAAAACTAGTTATGATTGGCTTTGGTAGATGATTTGATGCAATAAGTAGAGGGTTTTGTACATATGAAGGTGATTTTCATTATTGTAGTGATAGTTTTGGTGAGAGTTGTTTGGAATGTATCATCATTGAATAACAATTTTCTTAAGGGTGAACAAGTACTCTAAGTCTGGAAAGAGAATCAATAGTAGGTAGCAACAAGACTAACATCTAGATTGGAAAGAACATGTGAAGTTACAACAAGATAATAGGTTGGTTAGAAGATATAGATTCTAAGAGTGGTGAAGTTCAAGATGAAATGCCAACAAGACAAGACAAACCAAGAAGAAACCCCAGAAAGCATTAAAGAAGATATTGAATACAAAAGTACAAGTCGGCCCCACAAGTAAATTAAAGGTGACTCAAATTGTAAAAATAAAGGCCAGATCATTTCATTTTGACACAACACACAACTCTTCTCATCAAGTGCGCAAGTCCCAGTTGCAGTTGTAGTTCCAGTTTCCAGTTCCAATTGCCAATTTCCATTTGCACAAATTTTGAGGTGTGTTATCTTGTCTAGGGTTTGCTATCTTTGAGAGTTTTTCCTCATATGAGGGAAAAATTCTTTATGTGTTGGGTTTCTTCATATTGATGGTGATTTACTTATTAGTTGGAAATTTTCTTAAGAAAAGTTGTTGGGTTTTCTCCCAAGGTTGGGTTTCCTAAGATAAAATCTTGTGTCTACTGTGCATGGCTATCTTTCTATGATTCTATTGTTTCCGCTGCAAATTCATTTTGGTTGAGATTTTTAGTGTGTAATTATTCCAAGATAACAATGGCACAAAATTATGTTTTAAATCATAAGGAAATAATTATCAGATCTGAAATTTGAAAATTCAACATGGTTTCAGAGATTGAGATATGAAGAGAAGGGGATCATCTTGAGACACATTGTTGGGTACAACAATGGAGTGTTGTTCTTCTTCTTGTTCTTGTTTCGGGCAGGTCATAGGTGACAGATTTGAGGGAGCTAAGGAGTTATCTCTGAGAGGGAGCTACAGTGAAGGTTGCATGTGGCAATAGGTTAGATGGTCTCTAGTTTGAGACACGGAGCAGACCGTCCAAACAAGGAGTTGTGGAATATTTCAGCTCGGTGGTGTGGAAAGATGGGAGTTTTGTTGGATTGGAGAGCCCAGATCACAAAAGTATCTTGTATGGAAAATTGCCAACCCTGTGAATGAACTTTCGGTGACTTGTCATGGTGAGTTACGATGGGTGAAACTTATGTTCTTTGGCACAGATGATATGGATTCAGGCGTTTGGCAGGTTGATGAGATAGAGTCTTCATTGAGCCAAAGAGTTGCACATTGTCGAGGTATGACAAATGTATGAGGTATTTGTTCCCAAGGAGAAGAGGAAAAAGTTAGAACCTTCTAGAAAGAAGGGTACTTTCGTGGGATACAACAAGAATCCGAAGGCCTACAAGATCTACATTCTAGAACAACGTCAGATTGAGGTTAGTCGAGATGTTACTTTTGATGAAGAGGTAGCCTTCAAAAGGTCTAGATAGTCTCATATGGATATTGACAGTGAGGAGCAAGAGGCTCTGAAGGATGAGGGTACAGATCCCTCTAGTTCAGTTGTTCATCCTTTAGACTATCAGGAGGAGTCAATAGAACCAACAGAGACAATGGATCTACCTAGAGATGTTTTCGTGATCAAGAAGAGGCCAGTATGGCTCATGACACTTTGCAGGATGCAAATGGGCATGCAGCTCCTAGTGGTACTTTCAGGGAGAGAAAATGACCTCAGAGGTTCTCGAGTTATATGGAATTGATTAGTCACATCATTGATTCCAGACCTTCTAGTTATGAGAAGGAAACATGCCAACATGTTTGGAAGGATGCCATGATGGAAGAGTATCAGTCCATCATGAAGAATGATGTGTGAGAGATAGTTTCGAGACAAGAGGGGAATTCAATGGTGACTTCCAAGTGGATCTATAAGATCAAACATGCAACAGATTGAAACATCGAGAAGTACAAAACGAGGTTTGTGGCGAGAGGATTCTCTCAAAAAGAGGGAGTGGACTATGAGGAGACTTTTGCTCCAGTTGCTAGGTACACTTCCATTAGGACTATTATTTCTCTTGCTTCAATTATGGGTTGGATATTAAATCAGATGGATGTGAAGACCATGTTCCTCAATGGTGTGATTGAGGAAGAAGTGTACATAGAGCAACCTCAGGTCTTTGTGATACATGGGAAGGAGTCTCATGTTTTCATATTAAAGAAGGCCTTGTATGGACTCAAGCAAGAACCCAAGGCATGATACTCCATGATTGATGGATACTTGATGAGTTTTGGCTTCACTAAGAGTGATGAAAATCCCAACCTTTACTACAAGGGTATTGATGGTGATCCATCGATATTGGTACTGTATGTTGATGATTTGTTCCTTACGGGAGCAGAGAGGCTCATTTTCAAGTGTAAGAGGGAGTTGGCTTCAGATTTCCAAATGAAGGATCTTGGCTTGATGTATTATTTATTGGGTTTGGAGGTGTGGCAGAAACTAGGTGAGATCTTTCTTGGACAAGGGAAGTACACAGTTGAGATCTTGAGTAGATTCAGTATGACAGATTGCAAGTCCATGGCTACACCTATGATGACAAATCTGAAGAAGTTGAGTGATTCTGCTTCAGATTAAGATTTGGTAGATCCCACTATGTATAGGCAGTTGATTGGATCCTTTATGTACATGGTTAACACCAGGCCATATATTTTCTTTACAGTGAGCACCTTGAGCCAATTTATGGTTGAGTCGAGGCACTTCCATTGGGTTGCAACAAAGCATGTGTTGAGGTACCTGTGTGGTACAGTTGGATATGGTCTGAGATATGTCTTAGGTGGTGAAGTGAGGCTGCAGGGATATATCGATTCTAACTGGGAAGGGAGTGCAGTGGACAAAAAGAACACATCGGGGTGTTGCTTCAACTTAGGATCAACTATGATATCTTGGTTTAGTAGGAAGGGGAATTTTGTAGCACTCAGTACAACATAAGTGGAGTATATCACAACTAGTGTTGCAATTCGTGAAACAATATGGCTTCAAAAGCTTCTTGCAGGACTATTTGATCAGGAGCTAGAGACAACCTTAATAGATTGTGATAATCAAAGTTGTATCAAGATTTCGAAAAATACAATATTTCATGACAGGTTGAAGCACATCGAGATCAAATATCATTTCATCTGAGACATGTATAGAAGGTGTTCGACAACACAGGTATTCCAACAGAGGACGAACACCTTCAATAACCACTCACATAACCAGATCAAAGATCAACACACCGATGTTTTCACGTGGTAAAACCCCTACGAGGAAACATCCACGGCCCCAGCCAACGCGGTCACTTGGAGCAGTTTATTAATGCAAAGAAAAAGATTACAGAGAGATTTTACAAGAGAGTTTCTCACAATCGATCATCGGCAAATGACCCTCCATGCTCTTTAAATAGAGATCA
>ML828808.1:19691-46622 GCA_009831015.1 Picea engelmannii
ATGTCGGGAACATATCGTGACCGTCAGATTGCCTAACTACAAATGCATACTAATGCATACTAAAGAAACACACTTTTACCTAACGACATATTAGACCAAGTAGATCTTAACTAACTCCTAAGTGTCTAAATATCCTAACAGAAGGGAGCAGTAAAAATCCAATACATATCCACAGAGGAGCAGATTGTGGACATTCTCACCAAGCCTCTATCTAAGGCAAAGTTTGTATACTTCAAAGAAAATCTTGGCGTGATGTAGAATGTCTCCCTTGCTTAGAGGGAGTGTTGATTTTTCTCCAGTTAGCAACATGGGGCAAACATTCTCCCAGATTAGTCATGCTGATTTGACCAAGGGAGAATGATACATTCACTCACGGGGCCATGCTGATTTGGCTAGTGGTGAATGGACCAGGGGAAGTCTTTCTCCTATTAGTCATGCTGATTTGGAAAGGAGTGAAGAAGACTCGATATTCTCTCACATTGCCTGCTCCAGGATGGAGTGATCTATTTTTTATAAGGTAGGTTTGACTTGTTTACAAGTATAGTCTAATGTTGAAGATGTAGGCTCAAGAGACCTCTTGTGATGAGGGGATTCTCGGTGGATCTAATCAACATTAGAGCCCTATATTAATTAGACGTGCATGTGAGGGGATGGTACATCAACAAAACTCATGAACAACTTTTCTAGTGAAGAAGAAACCATACAAACCATTGAAGAAACCTCGGAAAGCATTAAAGAAGATATTTAAGAAAAAAGTACAAGTCGGCCCCACAAGTAAATTAAAGGTGACTCAAACTGTATAAATAAACGCTGGATCATTTCATTTTGACAACTTGCACAACTTGTGCAAGTCCTAGTTGCAGTTACAGTTGCAGTTTCCAATTGCACAACTTTTGAGGTGCGCTATCTTGTCTAGGGTTCACTATCTTTGATGTTTCTTCCTCATACACGAGAGAAATTCTTTATGTGTTGGGTTTTCTCCCATGGTTGGGTTTCCCAAGATAAAATCTTGTGTCTACTGTGCATGGCTATCTTTCTATGATTATGTTGTTTTCACTGCAAATTTATTTTGGTTGATATTTTCAGTGTGTAATTATTCTACAATAACAATGGCATAAAATTATGTTTGAAATCAATTATCAGATCTGAAAATTGAAAATTCAACAACTTGAGCCATTATGCAAATCATTTTCCACAAATACCAAAAACTAGTAGATTCATTCTATGGAGAAAATCATAATGTAGAGAATTGTGATTTAAAAAAAAATGGTAAGAGAAGAGATGGAAGGCCATAAATATGGTTTGTAATAATGGTCAACCTTGATGAGTTGGAAGACTTAGAGGTGTATAAAAAAATGATATTATACAAGGAATTGCAAAATGCTAGAGATTATCATTGCAATGGACAAGAAGTAACAATGAGATTGAATATTCAAAAGATAATAACTCATAAGCAATACTTGTGGGACCCATTGAAAAAAAGAGGATTGTGATGAAAGAAACCTCGATATTTTATGTCTATAATAATGAAGTGAAAAGGACACCAATGGATCGACCCAAAATCTCTAAGAGGATGTTGATTATCAATCAATCAAGGAATGACAAGTTAGAATCAATGTTTTCATAGAATTGGTCACAATATTCTAAAAGGTGGATTTAATTCAAAAGTCTAGGAAAGTGGCATCAACCACCAATGATCACATTTAAGGAGAGTGTTAACACCAAGACTTTGACTTGCATGTACAAAATAATGTTTTTGCTAGAATGCATTACTATGTGATCTATTTAGTATGGAAATAAAGGAAAACTGCCATAACTTTCTAAAATTATAAAAATTCCTTACCATGTGTCCTAATTTCAATCCAAAATCGTTCAATCTTGAAGTATAGATTTCCTTTCATATCTTACAAATTGGTTGATAGCTGGGGAATGTTTGCGGAAAATGGGATTCTGATATGCCTAACATCAACCCAAATTTATCTCAACACTTCTTTCTACCTACAAATTAAATCAAACATTTACGGCCAACCTCACCTTCCAGTGTGATCAACAACCCAACCCTAAATATACAGATCCATGAAGACAATCTCTATGCACAATAAAGGTAAAGACAATTGCAATTATGGTATGGGACAAAGCAATTCCTACAATGGATACAAGTAGACTAAGAAAGTAGGTTCAAGGCACTTTGAAGAAATATTATCCCATGTAAATGACACATTTAAAAATAAAAAACCTATCGTTGTGAGGCTATAAGCATCAATGCTTAAGTTGGAAGCCAAAACAATAAGTTCTATCTATTCTAAAATATTAGACAAAGTCATATATCTTGGCCAAAAAATTACGATGTACCCACTATCCAAAGCATGGGTCAAGATGATGTTAAACAAATGAATGATCCTTATCAAGTGAATCACCTCAAAGAGTTGAATTATTACTCATGATGTCAACTACATACCCAAATTCATTCCCATACTAAACTATTCTAGCACAACCCCATTACATATACCATAATCGTAACCCAAATAGCATATACATACCTAAATAACAACTCATTATACATACATAAACACCATAATTCATAATGAATGAATTAAATAATGCATAATGATATAAAGTTTGCACATCCTCAAAGACAATCTCTATGTGCAATAAAGGTAAAGACAATCAGAATTCTGGTATGGGACAAAGCAATTCCTATAATGAATGCAAGTAGAGTAAGCAAGTAGGTTCAACGCACTTTGAATATTTCTTCTCCCATGTAAAAGAAATATTTTAAAATATAAAACTTACCATTTGTGAAGCTATGAGCATGATTTCAAGTTGTAAACCAAAACAATATGTTTTGTCCATTCTAAAGATGATTCAAAAATATCTTGGCCAAAACATATGATGTACCCACTATCTAAAACTAGGGTCAATATGATGGTAATAAATGGGCAATCCTTGCAAGTAAATCACCTCAAAGTGTTGCATAATCACCAATGATGTCATTTACATACACAAACTCATTCCCATACTAAACTATACTAGCACAACTCCATTACACATGCTCTAATTGCAACACAAACAACATATACATACCCAAACACAATTCATTACACATACCCAAACATCATAATGAATGAATTGGTTAATGAATAGTTAATGCATAATGGCATATAGATTGCACATCCACAATGACAATATCTACGCACAATAAAGGTAAATGCAATTAAAATTCTTGTATGTGACACACCAATTCCTACAATAAATGCAATTGAAGTAAGCAAGTAGGTTAATGGCACTTTGGATATTTCTTCTCCCATGTAAAAGACATACCAAAACAAAAAACCAACTATTATCCCCAAACCACCCATTTATTTATGACAAGGGATAAATCAATATGCTCAATCGATAAACACAATGGTCGATATTTGGGTATGCTTAATAGATCAAATGCATTAAAAATGATAACCAACATAAATTAGGGCTCGAATTGATGTAATCCCAGGTGTAGAGTAGAGAATTTAGAGTTTGTAAGCCATATAAATTCATTTTATTGAAATCTTCACAATGTTGTAGGAGCCTCAAATAGGGAGGAGATCTATATATTTACTTCATGGTATAATTCAATCCATACCGGAAATTCAATGCTCAAATATTCTTGATGAGGTGTAGGTTCACTTCTTGTCTTGGGAATCACTAAAGGCTTGCAAGTTGAGGTTCAATGTATCACCTTCTATATGCAATTCTAGTGGTTCAAACAAAGATTTGAGTCATGTTTCTTAGTCACAACAAAAGAGAATTCAATTAGGAATCCCTGCAATGTCGTCTAAATAGGAAGTTATATCAAGAGATATGAGGGCACTACTAGTGAAGGAAAGGACAGTTGTCACTATTATTGAGCAATAACTGAAACCCAAATGCATGGAAAATCAAACATTGAACCCAAACCTAAATGCATGCATTTAACAAAAACACTCAACCCAAACATAAATGCAAGCAAACCCAAACACATAAAAAAAAACTATTTATAAAACATAGAGGAAATATATTTCCATTAAAGATCTATTGTGTTAAAAAACATAGAGAGGTTCATAGGCTTGATAGAAATAAATTCCTACCACTCAAAAACTCTTTCTCCACCCTCAGTGCCTCCTTTACCATCATACACAACACTTGTGTATCTCCACAACTAAATCCTCCATGATTTCCCTATAAAAATAACCACAAAACAAACAAAAATTAGAGACATGTTATCTTTTAGGGTTACTCTAAAAGTGTTTACACCTTGTTTTGGAGGTGCTTCATGCGATTTGGGGTACGTGGTGTATGATTAACCTTTGGATGGTCCATGATGAATTTTCACATTGGATATGGATTATTCAATGATTGCTTGACCTTAGTTGGATGGTTGCATGATATTCTCTCCTAGGGTGTTGGAGATCTTCATAACACTTGGTAACATTCTACATGTTGGCCACATGGAGTAGGTCACTAGCTTGGAGAACACCTTTCATTGGAGGAGGAGAGTTTGGAATTAAAAATGAGGGTGTTGATCCCTAGATAACATGGGGTAGCTTGGATGCTTGTATGGAGACATGGAGTTGACTTGGGGATGCCTAGGTTGCAACAATGTTCATGTAGGGGGAGTGGACCCAGTGGAGCACATGACTAAGGAGGTTCATTGGAGTTATTGAAGGCTTGGAGGAGGATAGTTGGACACATCTCATGGAGTTCCCTTGGATTGGTGTCTTTCTTGTGTATGAAATCACCTTGGATCTTGACATGTGTACCCTTGGAGTGTAGTGCTCCAAATGTGTGAGCCTACTTATGGATTTGTAGGTTTCTTGTAAGGGATTAGGGCCACATATGTTTTTTTGGCCTCTCTTAGATCTCATATATATAAATGAGATATTCATTTCATCATTCTCATTCTTGATCATTATACTTTGCTAGAGATGTGACTAAGAGGAGTGCACTAGTCTTCCTCTCTCTTGTGCATCTTCATTTAATTTGTAGTTTATCTCTTTTGTCCTAGAGTCGCTAGTGTTTCTTGGAGCTTTTGGAGCATCTTCAATACTAGGGTTAGGGATTCATCCCTTATAAACTTGGAGATGACGGTTTTGTGACAAAACTCTATTGTGTACTTGTGGAAGAGAACAAGAAAAGGATATGTCTGGCCTTAGAGGACATGCTTATGTGATACTTACTTGTTGGAGCTCCTTGGTGTGAGCTAGAGTTTTCTTGGTTTCCTCTAGCTAGGGTTTTCAAAAGCTAGAGGATTGTAATAGCCTTGGGACAAGGATATGGTATGTACATGAACTTCATATTTATACACACATATATGAAGTTTTTAGCTATCCAAAATTGCCTCTATTGCATATTTGATTTTCAGTGATCTATTTCTTCATGGTTTGGTAATTTCCAACACTAGTATGTCTTGTTGATTTGACATAAGTTAAGGTTGACAATGTTAAGTGATATAACATTAATATTGAAGAAGATATGGTAGATTTTCTGCTATATTTATAGATGTCATAAATTTAATTTCAGAAATGTTTTATGTATAATAAGATTTCCCTAGAGGGTTGAAACTCATTGGCACACTTTGGTATATTTTCTCTTGAAATTCCTAGTGGATTGAGGTTGTTAAGAGGTGAAATATTGTCTGTTGTTGTTGTTGGTTTATTTATATTTCATAGTAGTCCTAAGGTTGAAAATTCACGGAGATAAATCTGGGAAACCTATATGAAAGATCTGAATTTTTTTGAGTAGCATTAATTTCCCTAGTGTGCAAAATTTATACATGGTATTAGAGATTTTGTGGATGAGATCACTCTAGGTGTAAGAGGGAGTTGGTATTTCAGTGGAAGAATACCTAGAAGATATATTGACCTTGTTGAGGTTGTTATGGATTCACACCTAGGTCACTTGGGAGAAGTGTTTGAGCATGGAAGGGATTGTTTACTTCATATATTTTTTATGTCTTCACTTGAAGATTGTTTTAGGGTATTAGAGAGTGAGGAGTTGGATGGAGCTTCCAATTTTCTTCCTTAGAATCTTAGGCTTCAGATATTTATGGAGGAAGCCAATAAATGGGAGAATTTAGAGAAAGTGATTCCAAAACTTACAAATCCATCACAATTGGCCACTCGTCGAAAGAAGGAATCAAAGTCTAAGAGAATCATTTTTTGTTAAGTGAAAGATCATTTCATCTCTCACATTGTAGAGAAAAATACAACTAAGAACGTGTTTGGAGCTTTGGTTGAGTTGTTTCAAAACTCTTGTATTTCTCGATGGATGCTCTTATGAAACTAGTGTTCAACTATCCGTATGAGAAAAACAATTACTATAGTGAGCTACTTGACCAAGACCATTGAGTTGAGAGATTAGTTGGTCACCATTGGAACATAGATGGAGGATCAAGAGTTGGTGTCCATTTCTTTGAATGGACTTATTCCATCCTAAATGCATTTTTTTAGGGTGTTTATCCTCATAAGACCTTTCCAAATTTCATAAAACTTTGGATTGATCTTGTGTAGGAAGAAATCATATTGCAATCTTGTTCAAGGAAACAAGGGAAAGTAGATGTGATTGGTCTCATCATAAGGATGAAGAACGCTAGCAATAAAGGATACACGAAGAATGTACATATACAACAAAGAAGGACTTGATTTTAAAGGTGACATGTTTCCAATGTCACAAGATGGGACATTATGCTAGCTAGTGTCCATTGAAGAAGAAATGGGAGGTCAACCCGCACATACATGATGTAGGGATTGAAGGTACTATAGAAGGAGTGGATGGATCATCATCGTGGATTCAAAACACCTTCTCATTAGTCTCTCGTTTGTCCTCTAATTCTATGTCTAGTGTTGGATAGTATATAGACAATGGAGCTTTGAGACATATGACATATGATAGGTCATTATTCAGTGCATTAGGAGAAAGAGGGATGCATGAGTGTGGAGCTTGGTGATGATTCTACTTATCTTATGAGAGGATTTGGCTTTGAGACATATGGCATATGACATATGTGAGTGGATGGGTCGTCATCATGGATTCAAACCACCTTCTCATTGGTCTCTCACTTTTCCTCTAATGCTATGTTTACTGTTGGATGGTATGTAGATAGTGGAGCTTTGAGACATATGACATATGATAGGTCAAGAGCAAGAGGGAGGCATGAGTGTGGATCTTGGTGACGATTCTACTTATCTTATGAGAGGACTTGGCTCCATTTCCTTCCATATTCCTTCAGGTAATGTTCTTGAGTTGAGTAATGTTTTGTTTGTTCCTAGTTTGAAGATGAATATTCTTCCAATTGTTTATATGATAGATATAGAGTGGAGAGTTGCATTTGAGGGTCAATAGTGCACCATCAATGATTATCGTCTTGTTAGTTCAAGGAATTTGGCTAGAGGGGTGAGAGAAGGTGACATTTACAAGTTATTTGTTGATTCAATAGAACTTGTACATTCCAATGAGAGACTGGATGAACCTTCTAGTTTTGAGGAGGCTCAAGAGCATGTAGGAGTGCCTAGATATTCAATGATGGAATGTGTACCTCCTAGAATATATGCTAATCATATTAAATTGTTTTCTTCCATCTAGAAACCTTCCAATTGTCTTGAGGAGGTGAGGTGTGATACCTTGATGGATGATGATGTTGAGGTTGATTCTAGGTTTTCCATTGATGGAAGTATTATAGAGTACAAGGATAAGATTATTGGATTCTCTTAAATAAAGGGAGGTAATTATGATGTTACTCTTGCTTCAATATTCTTTTGGGATAAGGGAGTTGACCTAGTTCAGGTTATTTTAATTATTGGAGGTTTTAAGGTGTATGAGAGGGATTATCATGTTCACATGATGTTAATAGCCCCACACGCGTAGTTACATATACTACAAGCTTGATAAATTTTCAAGATGGATGTGACTTGTGAAAATGTTTATATTTGTGACTTGTGCAGATACTTGTGTAGATTCATATCTTAATGTGACTTGTATGGAGATATTATTATCTTTGTAGAACATCTTGGACACCTCATGATGTGGTGTTTGTTGATTTTGGCCTATGATGTTGAGTCGTGAGATGGTGGAGTCAGGTAGTTAACTTATGGTCCAAGGTTACGTTCCTTTGGATTCATAAGTGGTCAATGTTCTTTGGAGGTTCAAGATGATGTGATAACATCCTATGATGGATGGGTGATAGTTCTTTTTCAGGGGAGAGTAGTCAATTATAATATTGCAGTAGGTACATATTTTTAGATGGCGAGTTTGGAGGAGTTACAGAGGGATTCAATTGGTGTTGGAAAAAACACTTTCCTTGTAAAGAGGTAGTGTTATCTTTTGGGGTTACTTTGAAAGTGTTTAAAAAATGTTTGGTGGTTATTCATGATATTCAAGGTACATGGTGTATGATTATCCCCTGAATGGTTTGTGATGGATTTTCACATTGGTGATGTCTTACTTGTGATTTATTGACCTTAGTTGGATTCTTGCATTCCATTCTTCCTTAGGGCATTGGAGATCTTCAAACAATTGGGTGAAATTATACATGTTAGCCACATGGAGGAGGTTGTTTTCTTAAAGAACACCCTGCATTGGTGGAGGAGCATTTGGAATTCGAGAGGAGGAAATTAATATATACAAAACATAGTATAGCTTGGATACTTGCATGGAGGCGTTGAATTGACTTGGGGATGCCCAAGTAGCAACAATGTTCATGCATGGGGAGTGGAACCAATGGATCACATGGCTTAGGAGATTCATTGGTGTCCTTGGAGGCTTGGAGGAGAAGCGTTTTTTTGAGATTTCAGATCTGTTTTATGCATGCTAATATTTCCATGGAGGGATGAAACTTGTTGGCACACTTTGGTATATTTTCTCTTGAATTTCCTAGTGGATTAGGGTTGTTAAGAGGTGAAATTTTTTTCATTGTTGTTTTTGTTTTATTTATAATTCATAATAGCCTTAAGGTTGAAAACTCACAAGGTTAAGATCTGAAAAGCCTATAGGAAAGAGGTGATATTTTATGAGTTGCATTAATTTCCCTAGTGTAGGAAATTTTTACAAGGCAATCACAACACATAAGGAAATATAGACAAGAACAACTATAGAGGATAAAACATTGTGTTACGGCTTCAATTCACCTTCGATTCCTTCACACGAGTAGAGAATGTCAAATCCCATCTCCAAATTTTGATTTGTTTCATATGTGCCATGGTGCCAAACCACATACCATCATATATTGAAACATCACTTTTGTGATCTCCTTCTACAACTATATAGGTCAACTGGATGGCCAAATCCAAACCTTGGATATCTATAGTGTAACCAACCCTTACTTAGTGCATTGATAAGAAATCAATTTCACTTGGCCATAACATAGGAAACAAAAAAATACACATGGACAAGAGAGAATGACTTGAACTGAGTGAATGTGAAACAAACCCTCCATGGAACATGAATGATGACATGCGGATAGGAAAATAGAGACATGAGGGAGTACCACTTATAAAGAAGCCATACACAATTACAGGGCCAAGTTCTAAGGGTTGCAATATGGAGAGACCAAGCAAGTATCAATTCCCATCACAGATGTCAGGTTGTCATGAGAGGGTTCAAAAAACATTGAGAAGTGACATGATAAACCATTGAATTGAATTCACAATGAAGATGTTTCCTACCTCCTACACACAATTACCTTGTTGGATGTTGTCATACACCATGTGGGATGATCTACATGGCCAATTAAAGTGGTTTTCTGAAGGTGTCCCACTACTAGGCTCCCTCCCTATATTGAAAAATTTCAATTTGGAGTTAGTAGGAATTGAAAGTGCATTTACACACTTGTTGTGAGGTTATACTTGTATTATATTTAGCTAATGTTATTTTTTTAACAATACAATAATTCAATGATCCATCAATTTTTTTTTTTTTATTATTAAGTAAGAAGGCTTTGTGAATTTAATAAGATTTCAATTGTTAATATAGCCATGTAAGGGTAAAAATTGCATCTACCATAATTTCACTAATTTTTTGGATACATATAACACTTTATTGAAACTAAAGTCTTTATATGCCTTGTGAAATGTACTCCCAAGCAAAGGTGAATGTACTCCCAAAATCTAAGAATAATGTTTGATATTACGCCATTTCCACCACCTTGCATTCCATAGGGGCGTATTTTAATGTTGTTAGTGATTCCACAACACATCCACCATCATTGTCATCATGATGATTTATACGGGGGATTAATAACAAAATTATGAAGCAATGATGATGCTTTAAAATCACACTTGCAAAAAAGTTAATTTAAAGGATTTTCATATGATTGAAAAATATATATGTTTACCAACACTAATAAGAAAATCTCACACATAATGTCTCAAATTAAATTATGTGGGTTTCCAACAAATAATTGATGCCATTGGTTGAATTGGTGGAGATTAATATGTGAAATTTGGCATATCAATGGAAAATCAATTACTAAAATCCCTTAAAAGAAAAACAAGGACTAATAAAAATAAAAAAAAGAGTAGTTGGTATTTCTCTCCACGTTTATTAAGAAAGACAAGAAAATTGTATAGTTTGTTGTTGATGTTTTTTTTCTTTTTTTAATCTTTTGTAAGTGCCACATCAAGTCTAGTACCACTTCCAACACCTTAAAACTCATCCAATGTTAATAACGGCATAATTTATGCTAAAAGATATATGAGCAGTCTTCCATTAATACCAGGTTACTTCAGTCCATACACCTATTAGTTAAAGCTAAACTAAGTGTAGTCTACCAACCAAACACATATTTACGTCATATTTCATAAGTTAAAAAACTCACCATAGATTTTAAGTACTCCTAGTGTGTTGGGATTCATAAGAGCACACCACCCTATTGCATTACCAATATAGTTGTTACTTTTCATTTTTTTTTCTTGGAAATAAATCCATGGGAAACCATAGGACTTCTCATTGTTGTGAGGATGGTAACCAATGTAAAGTGTGCAACGTATACTTAGTACCCCTAACCTCATAGGAATAAACCAAGGACTTGCATAGTACTTCAAATTATTAACAATGTCACAATAAGTAAAATAATACCAATTGATTGAGCTAACCCAAAGACTAGTGGTTACCTCTCACTTGGATTTTAATTTTGCTATTTATTATGCCAAAAATATTTTTTAAATGGATGGTGTTTCTTAAAAAAAAAAATTCACAAGCCAATCAATATTTACATTGGGTTATGGAGAAAACAAGCTTGACAAATATTATCTTCCATGTGTCCTCCCCTTGTCACATTTGTATTCGATGTCGACCTCCTCAACTCTTCTCACCAACATATGTGCCCTTGATTTACAAAACCATTCTAAACAAAAACATGAGAAACATGAAACCTACATATGGTTATTTACAACATCGATGCCCTTTTATGCTATCTTGGATTAAGTATAATGGACTAAATTTGTTAGTTATATCCCTCCTACAAAATTTATTGTCTTGAAGCATTCAATAAACAAAAAAATTAAAAAACAAGTGGCTTAGATTCCTCCCCCAAAAAATTATAGAACTTATAAAATATAATCCTAAAGGATGGTAAAACCCAAGCCATAAAATTGTGACAGGGGAGTGCATCACAAAGCCTGCTAAGCATCCCAACGTAGCTGCATATTAGAAGCAAAGGTCAATGACCACACCCCCAAAAGACTACACATCTAAGACAATGCACCTCATGCACAATGGAGAATGCAACTCAACACACTCAAAAGGTGATGCACATGTTTCACCTCCACCAAGTACAGAGTCCAAAGAGCTACAACCTTTTATATTTTTATTGCATGCATCCATTGTATCAATGATCCAAAATTAACAAAATCACTATGGCAATTGTAGCCACAAAGGTAGTGTTCTCCAATGATGAATTTCCTATGAAAAACTCCAAGAAACAAGTCACCAAACCTACTCCAACCAAAATGCATCGATACCGAAACCCCTATGCATCCCAAAATCTTAAATCTAGCCATTGCAATCCTTAAAATGTGTGCACAAAGGAGAATTAATAGACTCAACCTCTCCAATTGTGAGGTGTACCTTCATTACTATGCATACCCCTTTAAAATTTTATGACCTAAAGAGTAGATAACCTTATAGTGTGACACATGATCAAATACATTCCCATGGACTATAGATGGCAGTGTCCATTATAAATTTGTGGCACATGATTAAATACATACTCATGGACTATAGATGGTAGTGCTCGCTAAAAAATTGTAATAAGGAATAATAATAATAAACAAGATAAAGAACTTTTGAAATGAAAAATACCTACTGAAAAGTAATGGAATAAAGTTGTTTCATCCTACATTGTGGGGGAGCACCCCCTCCCTCCCCCACTCCAGAATCATGCTCCCAAAGGGAGTGTTCAAGAAGTGTTCTTAGGATCACGCTTCTTGAATGCTTTCTTCTTGGATCAATTTCAAGGAGCACACTCCCAACCAAAGAAAACTCTCCCTGCTCTATCTGGGAGCGCTTAGGGAGCATCACTCCTGGGTCACTCCCAAGTAGTTCCTAGGAGAAAAGGTGCTCCATGAGTGCTCTCGTATGATCCAGTGCATGTGGGGCCCTCTTGGGAATTTTTTTGTTTTTGGGGGTGTTTGGGAACCAAGAAAAAATGCAAAAGGGAGGAAAAGGTATGTATAGGGTTTTTAATGGATTAAATCACTCATTCCATTTTTCTCTCATTCTATTTGTCATTTCAATCATATTTTCTAGGAGGGTTTTGAGTGGTCTTCTTGCTAGTTCTTGAGGATATTGAAGGGATATTGGAGACCTTAGAATGGATTGGATGGATTGGAAGGAATATTTAAGGTTACCATAGGGAGATTGGAGAGCTTGGAAGAGAGATTGGAGAGCTTAGAGGGGAGATTGAATGCTGCCATTTGTGAGAGATTGGAAGGGATATTGAAGACTTTCATAGTCGTATTCAACCACCATTGGAGAGATAACGAGGTAGGCTCTTAAGCCCATTCTGTTTTGTTTTGTTTTTATTTTTTTATTTTTTTTTAAATCCATGTGTTGTAAACTAGTTTATTATACTATGTTGAATATTTAAATGTTTTATTCTCCTACTCTTTCCCATTTCTCCTCCATCATTCTATTGAAGGTATCAAGTTATTATCAAGGTTAAACAATCATGATGATAATGTCTATGTGGTATGTCATTTTGGTTCCATTTTTTATTATGATGGTGGTGGTGGGAATCAAAGGACATTGAAATACCCATGATAGTGATGAAGAAATAGAATTTGACAACACATACCATGGAGAGGAGGAAGGAATGGAAGGGGATGATGACAATGAAAATGATAGTGATGATCCCCAAAAGCCCAAAGAGAATTTAAAAGCTTTGTGGAAGTATGTCACAAGGCTTGGGGGAGGAAAAGGGGGTGGAACCAAAAAATTTAAATGCCACCGTTGTAATACAAATCACACAGGTTCCTATACCCATGTGAGAAAGCATCTATGTGGGCTTATGCACTTGGATGAAGGTAAGACTATATGAGTCAAAACATGTGTGAACATGCCACCTATTACCCCCAAACTAGGGGTAACTAAGGAGATAATGTCTCGAGGCCCACAGGTTGTATACATGTAGTGTTGAGAGCCAGATGGATAGAGCATAGCCCTAGAGGGCCCTTTCATTGATTCCTTATACACATCACCAACAACAACATCCACCACATCGGCTTGGTCCCAGAAGGTAATCTGTATTTCTCCATGAGGTAATGAGTCCAGGTATGATCTAGGTGGATATTGGTGGCCACCCACCTGTTCCAATTGGATAGTTTTGTCATTTTTTAGTTCAACACGTTCTTTTGTACTTATTTGTAATTGTAGGTTATGTTATTCCCTATCCTAGGGATAACTAAGGATATTATGTCTTGAGGCCCACAGGTACTAGACATGGAGTACCGAGAGCCATATTGACTTCAGCTTGGCCCCGGAGGGCCCATATTTTCCTCTTTGACGCCTACATTCTGTGAGAAACAACAACATCCATCCCATCAAATTGGTTCTGAAGTAGCAGTGGGTCTTGATCCATGAGTTAACGAGTCCAGGTATCATGGTATATGTCACTCTAATTCTCAAAGCATTTGAATATGTGCATTTATTAAATTCTCTTTTACTTCATGACGTTTTCTTAGACATTATGCCTTTTAAATTGTTCATACATGGGGGGGATGAAAAAATCCCCTAGCAAGCTGTTTCCCTTAGGAGTGAGTTGCCACTGGGGGGGTCTATGAAATTTCACCTTCCATTCCTTCCATAATTATCACTTTTCATCTTTTTTCCTCTCATATATCCCCTACATTGGTTCAGGCATTGGGTTTTCCAAGCAAGTAAGGGTTGTACCTTGCCTTGAAGGGGCTAAAGGCCCAGAGGGTAAAAGTGGTTGGCAAAAGTTAAAAGCCAAGATCAAACCTTGATATGCTTCACCCAGGGATCCCTGAGAAAGCAATAAAAGGCTTCTCAACAAGAAAAAGGGGACCCATACAATATAATAAAACTCAAGACCTAGTTAGTGGATAGGGGGTCTCATCATGAGCCAACCTATAAGGTCCATGGGCATGTAGCGGTATGACACTACTATTCATCTGGTCACCAAGCCAGGGTAGTGGCTCTTGGTGGCATAGACAAGAGAAAGGGGTCTCATCACGAGCCAACCTTCTCATCTCCGTGAAATGCTTGTGGGTAACACTGTCACCATTGGTCACCACGCCAGGGCAGTGTCCTCCAACTATTCTCTTGAAAGAAAAAGCAATAAGACAAAGAGTAAAAAGGCATTGAATGGGATAGGAAAAAATTGCATCCATGACAAGGTGCAACACACCCTCTATAGAGGAACCCACAGGTAATACCTACATTTCCCTGTTATCACTGCACCCCTTACCCAAACATCCCCACACCATCTCATGCATTCACATGACCTAGATTGGTATTCATCTGAAAACACCCCACACCTAAGGAGAATTAGCCCAATAGGACGTCCTGAAACCCTCTCCAAACCTAGCTTGTAGAATACCATAACATATTTGAGCACTTGTATGGGAAAAGGGGGGTTTTATGCACATGTTTGGGTAACTTGATTATTAGATGTGATTGACATTGATATGATCCCTCTAACTTATGAGCCAATGGAGAGCGTACTTGTTTTTGCTACAGGACCATGCCCGACAGACAGGTACATATGGGGACATGATTAGCTCAGACCTCCATAGGGCTAAAGTCCCACCAGATGGATGTTGAAACCCTATCCAAGGGCAGAGAGATACCAGAGGCTTGCACCAGAGAAAAGGGAGGATGTTCCACCAGAGGCACTTTGGCAGTCCTGGACCTAGGAGGGTCTTTCCCTCCCACCATGATGTTATCCCTTGAAGGCCCCCGACATAATCATTCAGAGCCTTGACATCATCCAGTTGAGGTATCCAACATGAGGACGAATTTCGTTGGAACGTGTGGCAGTCCTAAGGGGTTTTGAGCCCCAACGTTTCACTTTGGAGGCCTAGTGTTCCAGGAGGGAGGCTAATGTCACCCTAGGAGGGGCATGAAGTCACCCTAAAAAGATGAATTTAGGGTTTTATTTGTCAATTTTATGTAAAACTGGATTTTTCATGTAAACTGGCCATGTCATCCTTTTTTGACCTAAAATGTAATTAAAGGTCATTTGTATATTATAAATAAGAGATCAAAATCTCATTTTTATTCATCATCTTTCACTCACACAAGTGTGAGGTCTAAAATTCGGCCTCTTTAAGGCTTATTGGATGAAATTAAGTGGTGTGCAACTCTTGGAGGATGCTTCTTTTGGTGATTTTTGGCATTTTCATGGTGGAAAGTCTTCAACTAGGGCATGTTACTAGATTATTCTTGGTGAATGTAAGTGAAAATATGCAATTCTTCTTTCTTTTAATGGTTATGGTATATTTTACTTTGAATTTGCTAAGATTATGAAATTGGTAGTGTAGAACCCTAGGAGAATAAGCACATGTTATTGTCCTTATCTCAATAGTTATCCACCTACTTGATTTTTCTAGAAGACACCTCCATTGAAGCATGTGCTAGAGCCCTACCTTTGTAGCACTCTAACACCATTGCTTCATTACGATTTTATTTATCTCAATATTGAGCTAAAAAAGAAGGAAAACCGCTAGGGCCTAGGGTTACCTACTTCCTAGTAGTCGTTTTCCTTCTAGGGTTTGATGATTGAGGCCTTGGGTTACCAACACCTCAACCATTATCCCTCTTGTCTTTAGTTCACATATTATCATTTTTTTCCTTCAATATTGTTGCTGCAAAAGTGACTCCATTAACCCTAAAGAGATTGCTTTATACCTTACATTTGACTGATTGATGAAAACAACCCTCAAACCATCTACCTCAAGCTATTTCCTAACCATTCCTAATCTTAGATTAGACTAACTTACTAACATTATTGTTGTTGTTACAAAAGTAAGATACAACCATATATTACAACAATAAAAGCTCCTAAAAACAAGTGTTAAAGTTGATTTTACATTGCCTTCTTTGCTTCTGACAAATGCTAGCACATTGTCAATTTTAGGTTATCATTTTGGGTCATTATTGAAGCGTGTTTAAGAAATAATTGTGAATATATAATTATATATACATTGTTGTTATAAATATATGTTTTCTTCATCTTTGATATCATCTTATTTCTTTATTTTAAAGTCCAAGGTTTTATGAAGCACTAACATCAATTGTTACTTGCAACTAGTGCTTTTCTTGTTGTCTTGTTCTAGGAAGGTACAATTAAGCATATATTTGCTTCATATTACTAAACCTTTGGGACTTTTTGATTAGCGTGACTTGAGAGAGGAGAATAAATTTTCTCAATACTATAACCTTTGCCTTCTCAAACCCCCAGGTCACCGAGGACATCTCCCCTGGGCTTTCACCCCTAAAGAGAAAGAGGTGTCTTATTTAGGTGACAGTGATAGCACAACCTCATGTTACGCCAATTTATTGTTCACTTGCCTTTGGATTTTGGGAAAGTACAAATTGTACGATAACATTTTGGCACCATTGTCGGGGAACACTGAGTCAGTTCTCCTCAAAGATGACACTTTTCTGTAAGTCTTTCCTCAAAAACCTTTATTTTACAAAGCTTACCTGGTGACTCCATTGAGGGTGACCCCCTCATGCCTTTGATAGTTTCAAGAAAATTAATTGGCGACTGCACTAACCTTTTCCAAGGTGCCACCTTACTCTCAATTCTGTGATATTTCCAAGTTATGGGATCATGGCACCCTAGGAACAAGTGTATCTAACTATTAATTTCAAAACTTTTCAAGGATACCCACATTATTTTGATACAAAATGGTTAAACAACTCTCCAATATTTGGAGGCCTCCCAATTTCTCATATTTTAGAATTATTTAAGTACATAAGTGAGATAGAATTGGGAGGGGAGGATGTTCTGGTAAAATTATTCATACTTTCTCTGCCATATTTTTTGCAAGATTGTTTTAAGAGTTGTTGCAAAGATAGGGGTATATCATCTTTCGTATACCTCATCAGTAGGTTTATTAAGTTTGTGAAACCACAATGCCTCACATATGAATATGCCCTTAAGAATCTCGTAGTAGCCCTAAAGAATGAAGGATTCACCATTGAGATTGTGGAAGATCTTAGGGATGTGTACCATACTCAATACCAAGAACCCTCTGATATAGAAGGAGAAATTTATGAAGAAAATTTTCAACCCCTTGAAGAGGAGCAAGATTTTTCCCATGATTCAATAGTATGCAGTGAAGATTTAACTAGAAAAGTGAATTATGAGGATGAAGAAATAGTAATCTCTCCTTCGTCCGATGAAGCTCTCCAATATCCTATCTCTCCTACACAAGATGAAGAGAATGAGGTGAGTCATTTTTCTTTCGAGTTTCTTGATGACACTTTGTTCTATGATTCAGAAGGTGAAGAAGTAAAGGAACCCTTGGAAGAGCTAGTTCCTTCTTTTTCTCATGAAGACAAAGAGATGAGTCTTAGTGATGATGTATTGGACCCTCTTCCATTTGATGAATCCATCCAAGCCATCGATGCTCCTACACAACAAAAAGCTAACACGATGAGTTATTTCCCTTTCCAATATTTTGATGATGCTTTGTTTTATGATTTGGAAAGTGAAGAAGTACTAGAGGAGCCCTTGGATGCATTAAATCCTTCATGTTATGAAAAAGGTAGTAACATTGTTGATAATATTGATCACATTTATGATATGGAAGGACATTTCCAAGTGTTGCCTCTACAACTATCATATGAGGTTACTAATGATTCTGACATCTGGCAACAAGGAAATGATATAGTTACAAACATCTTCAAGGGTGACGTAGTTCTATTTTCTCCTGATGATTTTTGGTCATACCTTGAAGATTTCGATGAGTACTCCTTTGAGCACTTGGATTTATCTTATGAATAATATTATCAACCACCGTTGTGCTCATATCTTGATAGAGGTAAGGAAATTTCTTTCCTAAAGCAGGGTACTAGTGACAAGGTTCTCCAGGCCCCTTCGATTACTTTACCTTGCTATGTCATTATGGGTGTAGTTGGGAAACATGTCCCTTGTTTTGATTTTTATCCTGGGAAAAGGCTTCTTTTAGAATCCAAGGGTAGGTTGAATACCTTAAAAAGAAGTTTGTTATCTCAGTCTTTCAGCCTTCCCTTAAGAAATTTCCAGTCATCCTCTAGGTTCTTGCTAGTTCCTTCCCAGACCTCATATTGTGAAGACATCCAAGGTAGCCAACCTCCAAGATCCTTGAGTCAGTCTATTGAACCTTTGATTTTTCACGATCCCTTTCTGAGATGGATTGAGCACTTTCCTAACGGTGTGAATTGGCATGATTTTTTCCCTCCCTCCCACCTCCATGAGCTAGACTTTACGATTTCCAATGATACAATACATTTTCTAACTTATGTTATTTTTGTGCTTGACTTATTATTGTTTTGGTTTACGATGAAGCACAGAGACAGGTATTATGAGACATTGCTAGGATGGTTTCACTGGCTATTTGACTACACCTAACATTCAACCAACAAGTAAGTAGAGGTAAGTAGGTAGGCATTTTGCATTCATTGTATAAACCATCTGCATTTCATGCTAGAGTAGTTGTATTTCCATTTGTATATATGATTGCTTACTTGTATTTCATTTTATCATATATGAGTCAGGGGTGATATCACCACCCCAAATGATTACTGATCATTTTTTTTTAGATCTAGAAAGTCACAGGTCATACCAGAGATGATGAGGTTCTCATGTACTCTACGATGAGTGCATGTCCCCGATTTGGAGCCAGATGTTATCCCATATCCTATGGATAACTAAGGAGATTATGTCTCGAGGCCCACAGGTCCTAGACATGGAGTACCAAGAGCCATATTGACTTGAGATTGGCCTTAGAGGGCCAATCTTTTCCTCTTCAATGCCTCCATTCTGTCAACAGTAGTAGCATCCATCCCATCGTCCTGGTTGTGGTTCTGAAGTAGCAGTGGGTCTTGCTCCATGAGGCAATGAGTCTGGGTATCATGGTATGTGTCACTCTCATTCTCAAATCATTTGAACATGTGCATTTTATTTTGTTTTTCTTCATGACGTTTTCTTGGACATTATACCTTTTAACTTGTCCATACCTAGGGGGGATGACACAATCCCCTAGAAATATGGTTCCCTTAGGAGTGATTTTCCATTGGGGGGGTCTATGAAAGGTCATTGTCTATTCCTTCCATACTTTTCACCTTTCATCTTTTTCCCTTTCATCTATCCCCTACATTGGTTCGGGCATTGGGATTGCCAAGCTAGTAAGTGTTGTACCTTGTCTTGTGGGAAGAAGGGGCTAAAGGCCTAGAGGGTAAAAGTAGCTGGAAAAAGTTAAAATCCAGTATCAAACCTTTAGATGCTTCACCCAGGGATCCTCGAGAAAACAATAAAAGGTTTCTTAGCAAGAAAAGGTGGGACCCATAAAATATAATAAAACTCAAGACCTAGTTGGTGGATAGGGTGTCTTATCATGAGACAACCTATTAGGTCCATGGGAATGTAGCACTATGACACTACTATTCATATGGTCACCACACCAGGGTAGTGGCTCTTGGTCACATAGCCAATAGAAAGGGGGTCTCATCACTAGCCAACCTTCTCATCTCTGTGAAATGCTTGTGGGTAACGTTGTCACCATTGGTCACCACGCGGGAAATATCCTCCAGTTATTCTCTTGAAAGAAAAATAAATAAGACAAAGAGTAAAAAGGCATTGAATGGGCTAGGAAACAATTTCATCCATGACAAGGTGCAACTCACCCTCTATAGAGGCACCCACATGTAAGACCTACGTTTCCCTATTATCACTGCACCCCTTTCCCAAACATCCCCACACCATCTCATGCATACACATGACCTAGATTGGTCTTCACTTGGAAACACCCCATACCTAAGGAGAATTAGCCGAATAGGATGTCCTAAAACCCTCTCCAAACCTGTCTTGTAGAATAGCATAATGTCTTTGAGCACTTGTCTAGGAAAAGGGGGATTTTATGCACATGTTTGGGTAACTTGATTTTTAGATGTGATTGACATTTATATGATCCATTTGACTTATAATCCCATGGATGGTGTACTTGTTGTTTCTGTAGGACCATTCTTGACATACATGTACATATGGGGAGAAGATTAGCTCAGACCTCCATAGGGATAAAGGCCCACCAGATGGATGTTGAAACCCTATCCAAGGGCAAAGAGATGCCAAAGGCTTGCACTAGAGAAAAGGGAGGATGTTCCACCAAAGAAACTTTGACAAGTCTAGACCTAGGGGGTTCTTTCCCTCCCACCATGACCTTGGCACTTGAAGGCCCCTGACGTCATCATTCAGAGCCTTGACGCCATCCAGTTGAGGTATCCAACATGGGGATGGCTTTGGTTGGCACGTGTGGCAATCATGAGGTGTTTTGAGCCCCAACGTTTCACTTTGGAGGCATCACGTTCCAGGAGGGAGGCTAACGTCACCCTAGGAGGGGCATGATGTCACCCTAAAAAGATGAATTTAGGGTTTTATTTGTCAATTTTATGTAAAACTAGATTTTTCATGTAAACTGGCCATGTCATCCTTTTTTGACCTAAAATGTAATTAAAGGTCATTTGTATTGTATAAATAAGAGATCAAACTCTCATTTTTATTCATCATCTTTCACTCACACAAGTGTGAGTTCTGAAATTCGACCTCTTTAAGGCTTATTGGCTTAAATTAAGTGGTGCGAAACTCTTGGAGGAGGATTCTTTTGGTGATTTTTAGAATTTTCATCGTGGAAAGTCTTCAAATAGGGAATGTTACTAGATTATTATTGGTGAATGTAATTGAAAATATGCAATTATTCTTTATTTGAATGGTTATGGTATAATTTACTTTGCAGTTGCTAAGATTATGAAATTTCTAGTGTAAAACCCTAAGAGAATAAACACATGTTATTGTCCTTATCTCAATAGCTATCCACCTACTTGATTTTTCTAGAAGTTGAAGCATGTTCTAGAGCCCTACCTTTGTAGCACTCTAACACTATTTCTTCATTAATATTTTATAAATCTCAATCTTGAGCTAAAGAAGAAGGAAAACCACTAGGGCCTAGGGTTACCTACTTCCTAGGAGTCATTTTCCTTCTAGGGTTTGATGATTGAGGCCTTGGGTTACCAACACCTCAACCATCATCCCTCTTGTCTTTAGTTCACATATTATCATTTTTTTCCTTCAATATTGTTACTGCAAAAGTGACTCCATTAACCCTAAATACGTTGGTTTATACCTTACATTTGATTGATTGATGAAAACAACCCTCAAACCATCTACCCCAAGCTCTTTGCTAACCAATCCTAACCTTAGATTAGACTAAATTACTAAAATTCTTGTTGTTTTTACAAAAGTAAGCTACATCCATATATTACAACAGTAAAATCTCCTAAAAGCAAGTGTTAAAGTTGATTTTACATTGCCTTCTTTGTTTCTGACAAATGCTAGCACATTGCCAATTTTAGGCTATCATTTTGGGTCATTATTGAAGCTTGTTTAAGGCATAATTGTGAAGCTATCATTATATATACATTGTTGTTATAAATATTTGTTTTCTTCATCTTGTATATCAGCTTATTGCTTTATTTGAAAGTCCAAGGTTTTACGAAGAACTAATACCAATTGCTACTTGCAAATAGTGTTTTTCTTGTTGTCTTGTTCCGGGCAGGTGCACTTAAGCATATCTTTGCTTCATATTATTAAACCTTTGGGACTTTTTTATCAGTATGAATTGAGAGAGGGGAGTAAACTTTCTCTATAATATAACCTTTTCTTTCTCAAACCCCTAGGTCACTGGGGACGTCTCCCCTGGACTTTCACCCCTAAAGAGAAAGAGGTGTCTTATTTAGGTGACAGTTATAGGACAACCTCTTGTTACGACAATTTATTGTTCACTTGCCTTTGGATTTTGGGCAAGTACAAATTGTGCGATAACAATTTCTACCCTTTCAGGGTTTTCTGAAGCCCTACACATATTCCAGGTGGATACTGGTGGCCTCCCACCTAATCCAACTGGCTTATTTTGTATGTATTCATGTTAGTACATCTTGTTGTACTTCCAGGGTCATTTTGGGTCCCTAAGCAATTTTATTTTGTCTTTACACAGTAAAATTGTAGAGGGAGTCAGAGTTTGATGGCATGATGCATATTTCTCTAAAATACCTTTCCAATGGGCTATCACATGCCTAAAACGAAGATTGTATTCAAAAGTTACAACCCCGAGAAGTTAATGTACTAACTTACCCAAATGAGGTCCACATGACTTTTGGCATTTCATCTCCTACGGTTAGATTTTTGGATATCTAGGGTTTTGGCATTCCTATTTGACATAAAAAGGCCTTCAAAGCCTCATTGTAATATTGTTCTTGTGAATGAGCGTAGCCTTCACATCTCTTATTAGAGATAAAGCTACCACCATTCTAGCGAGTCTTGCACTATGTATTTCTACAGTCTCTTTACAATTCTTTCATTAATAGAAATCAAGTATTGATGTATTTCTCTGTTTCTGGAAAGTTTCATGAGTATTTCATTGTAATTTCTCTTCTTTCATTTCATTCTGAACATAATCTAGATCAATGGTATCATAGCGGTATGCTCTTCATTTATTTTTCTTTGTGCATGTCCTCAACAAGTTCTAGGTACAAGAAGTTGGGACTCGAACCAATCGATTCATTGCAATATCAGTCGCACCGAGCCCAAAAATAACCCATGGGGGATCAAGATATCCTATTAAAATGTTGCTCGAGGAAACCCTCTTGCGACAAAGGAACAAAATGATGGACAACTTTGAGAAAACACTTCGACGACTGCCCATAGGAGAAGCATCTTCATCAAGCCGACATGCAACCCCCTTCAAGGTACAAGTTAATTTTGATATTCCCATATTTGAAGGTCAGATAGATGCAGATTCCCTAGAAAAACGGTTAAATCTATTAGAAGGTTATTTCTCTGTTCAAAAAATTTTCGACGGGGAAAAGATCACCTTTGGACTCCTCAAGGCTCTCGCCCATGTCAAACATTGGTGGGAAACTTACTGGGAGAAAAGTTCCACAGAGGAATCCAAAATCTATGGGGTCGATCCCACTTGGGATTTTTTTGTAGATGCGGTCAAAGAACAATACTATCATGTTGATAACTATGAAGACCAGTACATGAGATGGACCGCACTACGGCAAGAAAAGAGCCAAATAGTGTCGAAGTTCACAAATACTTTCCATACCTTGTGCACCAAGCTGGGTATTAAGGACTCCGAGTAACATCTGGTTCTAAAATACCATGGGGATATGCATAGGTACATCCAAACCAAAATGGATTTCCTAAACATCTCATCATTGGGAGATGCCTATCGATATGCTGTCAAAATCAAGTAGAAATTTAGGCACCAGAACAAATGGGAATTCGGGTCTGCAAATATGAAACAACCAAAGCATGGTAAATATGACCTTAACCAATAGCCCCTAGATAACCAGTCCAAGACACAATAAAAAAAGGGTAAAGGGAAGACGAAGAAGGACACTGGGAAGTGGTGTGACTTCCACAAAATCCCTTGGCATAACACCGATGAATGTTGCTCGAAAAAGTGATTGGTGGTCGAGGTCAAAGACACAGAGACAAAATATGATTCGGAATCCAATCCAGAAAATATTTAAAATAGAGAGATCATCGACTTAGACCCCATTGTCATTGTCTCTACCACAACAATTCAACTAGAAGAATCAACAGATCCTGAAGAGGGGGAACGCCTCTTCCATTCAGAGATGTGGGTGAAGGGGAACCCATTGCATTTCATTGTTGATAAAGACAACCAAAAGAACCTCATATCATCTAAAGTCATCAAACAGTTGGGGTTTTCGACAACACCACACCTGCAACCATACAACATCAGGTGGCTTCACCAAGGATGAGATCTCTGTGTCAACCAACAATGCCTCAGGTCCTATAGCATCCATCCCTTCAAGGATGAGGTAGTGTGTGATTTTTCCCCTCTTGATGTCTGTGATGTGGTTTTGGGCCAACCATACATGTGGAGATGTCATGTTGTCTATGAGTCTAGACCCCGTAGTGTCATTATTACTCTAGGAGGTCATCTCTATTGGATACAAGAGGTAGTTTTGACTACTGCTCAACCAAAACAGTGCCACAAGGTAATATCTCATACTGAAAAATTCATCCTCTTCACAGTTTGTTCAAAGGATGCACAGAAGACCACTACAACCATTGCAGCCTCAACACCTGCTATCAAGAAAAAATAGATTATAAAAGAGAAAGAAGATATTGTTTCTTCACCTACAATGGTTCCTACACAATGCCTTGTCAAACCCAGAGACAACATGTTGGTGGAGCATATTCAACTTCACCGACAACTGGTTTGTGGCAGTCTTCCACATACCAAGAAAGACAAATTTTGCAACAAAGCACACAACTCACCAAGATTTAAATTCAGAAAATGCCTTCCCCTCTTCCCTGGGAACTCAATGCAATGGATACCAATGCTTCCTAAGGGGGGAGGATTGATCTAGGTGGATATTGGTGGCAACCCACCTTTTCCAATTGGCTCCTTTTGTCAGTTTTTAGTTCAACACATTCTTCTGTAGTTCTTTGTAATTGTGGGTTCTACCCTTCTGGGGTTTTCTGAAGCCCTACACATCTTCCAGGTGGATATTGGTGGCCTCCCACCTAATCCAACTGGCTTATTTTGTATGTATTCATGTCAGCACATCTTGTTGTACTTCCAGGGCCATTTTGGGTCCCTAAACAGTGTTATTTTGGCGTTCCATAGTCAAACTATAGACGGAGTCAGAGTTTGATGAAATAATGTGTAGTTCTCTAAAAGACATTTCCAAGGGCTATCACGCACCTAAAACGGAGATCGTATGCAAAAGTTACGACCCGAGGAAGTTAGTGTACTAACTTACCCAAACGGGGTCCACATGAATTTTGGCATTTCATCTCCTAGGGTTAGTTTGTTGGATGTCTAGGGTTTTGGCATTCTTGTTTGACATAAAAAGGACTTCAAAGCCTCACTGTAATATTATTCTTGCGAATGAGCGTAGTCGTCACATATCTTCTCAGAGATAAAGCTGCCACCATTCTAGCAAGTCTTGCAGTATGAATTTCTACAGTCTCTTTACAATTCTTTCATTAATAGAATTCAAGTATTGTTGTATTTCTCTGTTTCTGGCAAGTTTCATGAGTATTTCATTGTAATTTATCTGCTTTCATTTCATTCCAAACATAATACGGATCAAGGTATCATGGTAAGTGTCACTATGATATTTGAAGCATTTGAATATGTTACAAAGGATATTTCTTAATTTCAGAACGTTTTCTTGGAATTTATGCTTTTTGACCTATTTAAACCCCGGGGGGTGTCATTGTGTCCAAGTTAGTTGGTTTCCCTCAGGAAGAGGTTGCTACTAGTTGGTTCCTTGAAGAGTCATAATCCATTCCCTACCATACTTGTCACTTTCCATGTTTAACTCCCTCCATCTCCTCACCTTTTGGGATCTTTAGGTGTATTGACCCAAGAAGGGAGTGTACCTTACCTCATGGGAAGAAGGGGATAAATATCCATATGGTAGAAGTAGCTAGCAAGAGATAAAATCCAATCATAAAACCTTCGAGATGCTTCGCCCATGGATCCTCGAGAAAGCAATGAAACACTTCTCTGTAGAAATGGGGACCTACAAAATGAATGGAAATAGATACTCAAGGTGTTAGTTGGGGGATAGGAGGTCTCATCATGAGTCTACCTATCATGATCATAGGTATTTAGTGGTATGAAATTACCATCATCTAGTCACCAAGCCATGGTAGTGGCTGTTAGTTGCATTACTGAGGGAAAGGGGGTCTCATCACAAGACAACCTTCTCATTTTCGCATGGTATTTGTGAATGACACTATCATACCTAGATACCAAGCCAAGACAGTGGCCTCCAACTAATTCCTTGAAATATGAAAGAAAAATAAGAATAAAATGGAAAATTAATGCGCTTGGAAAAATTGCATTGGGGACAAAGGGATTCTCACTCTCTACAAAGGCACCCATATGTAAGACAATAAAAACCCTTCTATGTCATGAACCCCATGCCCAGAATTTCATCCCACACCATCTCACATACACACATGACTAGGATATGTTCCAATTAGGAAACACCCTGGACCTCGGAGTGATTGAACAAATAGGGCACCTTGAGACCCTTCCCAAACCTAAATTTGAAAATTTGTATAACGTCCTTGAGCATTTGTTTGGTTTGAAAAGGGGGTGTTTGCACCCAATTCGTCACTTGGTGAGAAAATAAAGGGTG
>ML828808.1:47560-59005 GCA_009831015.1 Picea engelmannii
GGACGAAATTTCAGTGATAACAGATGCCCCCTGATGGATGAGGTTAGGAGCAAACGTATAGCCGAAATCCATCAATGTTTCTTTTACTGAGAATGGTGTTGTAAGAGAGAGCAATAGTGAGACCGTGTAGAGCAATCCGTTGGAGAATAAAGGACCCGGTAGAACCTGACCGCCCATAAAGTGCGTAACAATATACAACCGTGTACAAACGAGGCGGGCATGCCCCATGCTTGTATCATGTAACTCTGAAAAAAAAATGACTAAAGTATTGGTGTAGACAACTGCAGCGCCCTCAGGGGCAGCGATGATAACGACAGAAGACAATTCTGCAAAGGAATATACTCTGAACAATAGGCAATGATCGCGGTGATAAGCAACGACGATGATGTGGGCAGTGATGGCCCTACCAAGTTCAGAGGTATTCGACAATTGATAATAATAACTGCAATAGTTGCAAAGTAAGACCCACCTCAACATGAGAAAGTGTTGGCGTCGAATGTTATGGGGATCAACGACATCAGGGAGCAATGGTGTTTCCCCCTGTGCCGTCCAAGATTTCTCATTAAATGGAGAATGAGAATCAAGATACTGTCGCCCTTCTGGAAAAAGTGTGTTGCTGTCGATAAAAGGGGAACGTGACTCCCAGAAGCAAAGGGCTTCATAGAATCTACTGAGGTGTGGAAGTGGCAGAGGTACTTGGACGAAGTCAAAAAGTGGGAAGACTCAAGACTGCCCTTGGTTGGAGGGTGTATGATATAATGAGTGGCCGCAACCGTGTGACAAGGTCGAGTGTCAGGGGGATGCCAAGCCCGAGGATAAGTTGTGCCAGAGGTGGGACAAGGTGAACAAATTCAGAGGGTAGAGGCAAGTGACTTGTGAAGTACTCTAAAGATATGGACGATGCTGGCAAGGGAAAATGAGAAGAAATGCTCCAACCAAGGGTGACATGGGTTGCGCGTGGCCAAAAGGGAAGCAAGTCGTCAACGGTGACAACAAAAAAGGAAATGACTGAAAATAAAGGTGTTTGTACAATAAATAATAAATAATTTTTTGGGAAAAATGTACAAATACAGAAACGGGTGCCCCAGTGTGAAATGAGTGCCCCAGGGAGGGCATAAATTTCTTGGAAAACTGATGAAGGGTGGGGGCCCCATTGGTGAGTTTTTGTATGAGGTAGGCAAAATGAAGATAGGTTCGCAGATGGGCAAACTGATGGTGGATGGAATGGAGGGTTCATGATCCCGCGGAGGTGCAGGTAAAAAGAATAGAACCATAAAGCGATGATCTGGGAGTCCTTATGGGAAGCTAGCAAAATGAGGAGAAGAAGTATGTAGTTGATCTGCAACATGATGAAAGACTACCGAGACTCCCATCCCTAAAGGGTAATGAAGGACAGCATGAGTGTCAAAAGTGCCAAAAGGTGCTATGAATGGGACAACTCATGTGGGTGAGAATGCTACCGGGTTACAGTATCGATGAGGTGTGAGTACTGCAGAGCCAGGAATGATGATCCTAAAGGCAAATATCAGAGGGTGTGACTGGAAATGGAAATGCAATACAATGGGGGAGACTACATGCCAGTGCTGAATATATATACCTGAAGGGATGATGTCGGTGGCCGATGAGCAAGTACCTGCGCACAGAACAACCAAATACCCAAAGTGAACTATATCTGAAGAGAATCAAAGATATGAGCATGTATTTGACAAATGTGACTATGCGCGTGCGTACCTGACCATGATATGGAAAAAAGGGAGCCCCGGGGGCCTAGGACAAAAAGTGACCCAGGGACGACCGTGATGTAGGCGGCGGGATGCTGATCCCGTGGCTGAAGACGGTTTGAAAAATGGACACCTTGGGCTCCTGGAATGGTGAGTGGAAGTTTGGAAAAAGGCCTATATATAGCTGTAGGGCTCACATTGCCACCTCATTTGTACCTATTGCTACAGTGATTGGACGAACAGATTGCAGAGGAGATTTGGAGTTTCGGGGAGCCCGAGGTATCCAATCGACGATGTGCGAGTATCAGGTTAGTGGTCTGATCATCCTGCATAGAAATAGGTTTCCAATTTTTGGGCAGGGTAGGTACGGGGGGCCGTACAGGGGGTTTGAGGGGATTTTTTATAGGATGTGGGCCCACATGCGCGGGCGATTCAGTGGAAGGCGCGCATACATACGCGCCTGTCCACCTAATAGACGCTCATGGGTGCGCGTGAGTGGGAATTTAAGGCGCGCCCTAAAGGCACGCCTGTGAGGTGGACAGGCGTGCACTAGTGCGCGCTTGTGGGGTGGACAGTCGCGCTCTTAAGCGCGACTGTAAGTTGGACAGGCACGCTCAAGAGCGCGTCTGTGTAATGAACAGGCGCGCATATAGGCGTGCCTATGTAGTGAGCAGGTGCGCATATATGCGCGTCTGTGTAGTGAACAGGCGCGCATATGTGCGCGCCTGTGGGTGAAAAAACCGCGCCTATTAGGCACGGTTAAAGGGTAAAAAGATGAGTCTTTTTGATGCATTGGATGGTTGCATAAGATGATATAGGACTCTGTGTTGATTGCAGGTGGTGAGCAGTGACTATGGATGTTCGGTGGCGTGAGCGAGACTGGTCGCAGTTGCGAGATGCTGTGGCCAATGCAAGGCCTGCGGTGCGAGCGGCTTTAGCAACCTGTGGGTTGCTAAAGTTCTTTGAGTGCCCGTTGATATGGGCACATGAGTATTTACTGCAGTTCCTACTCCATATGTGGAGTCCAGAGCTTCACTGCTTCCTCGTGCGAGGAGAGAAGATCCCCTTCACTGCGGTGGAGGATGTCTATTTTTTGACTGGGCTCCCCTTCCGGGGAACGCCTCTACCAGCAGAGCCTGTGCTGTCGAGGGATTCACCCCTTGCTACGATCGCCGAGCGATATTGCTCAGGCGAGAACTACATGTCTGGGACTATAGTGAGTGTTAGTGGTATAGATTCCCTGGTGCATCGTTGCATAGTGGCGATGATTGTGTGTGTGTATGGGTCACTTGTGACCCAACGGATTAGTGGTGGCCAGCTGCTGGTGCTAGAGAGGGTGGTGGTGGGCCGTGAGCGGTTCGCATGGGGGCTTACGCTGCACACGCGGATGATCACGAAGTTGGACCATTGTCGGTCTACAGGTACCAGAGAGTTTGCTTTTGGCTCGATCCTGGTAGCCTGGTTTTTGGAGAGGGTGCCTATGCTGCGCCCGACGGTTCTACTAGAGGCGACAGGGGCACGAGAGCCGTGCTTGAGGCGGTGGTCATCAGTTTTGGTTCGCCACGGTGGTGGCGAAGGTGGTCATTATTTTACGGTGCAGGCGGCACAGATATGGCGGCAGATGTCGCAGGTCATACTTCGGTACCCCTATGCTGGGGTGGACTTCCGGAGGGACCCGGACATGGTGTTTCCTCTTGTGGAGGTATTTGACCATCGAGGTATGCTGAGTATGTGTATGTTTTTGATTTATGTTATGTTTTGAGATATCAGTTCATATGTGATATAGATGTTGATATGATCGTTTGTTTGTTGTTTTGTGCATGTGCAGACGTGGCACCTCGCGAGCGCGAGGTGGAGCTGCAGAGAGCGCCGGTTCAGTGAGAGCCAGAGAGACTATCGCGTGGAGAGAGGCGTCGGTGGGATGAGGCCACGGGGTGACCGACAGAGCCCGAGAGGGAAACGAGGAGGCACCGGTTCGACGATCCTGGTGCAGGGCCATCACATGCTCCTCCGGTAGCAGCCGGAGTAGACTTTGATGATATACGCCGTCGGCTGGAGATGGTGTTATAGGACATGCCTGAGGGCATGTGGATACGTATCCAGGACGAGGGGTTCCTGGAGCAGTGTATAGGGGTACCGCCACCATGGCGGGGTATAGTGCGACGAGTAGCTGTACTCGCCGCGATGACTAGTGGACGCTTGCCGCCGGGGCAAGAGGGTCCTATGGGTGTTCCACCACCACCGCCTGGGGCAGGTGGTGGTGGGCCACCACCTCCTCCTGAGGGAGGAGCAGGTGGGGGTGCGATAGAGGCACCCTGATGTATGATGTATACTTTTTGATTGTATATAGGCTGGTGAGCCGATTTTTTGTACCGAGGTGTGGCACTGGCCTGCGGGCATATGTATTTTTGTATGTAAACATTCGGATGGCCTGATGGGCCGATATATATATGAGTATACATATTTTGATATCCTGATGTTGTCTACATGGGTGTGTATACATGGGTGTTTCTTTTGATGATGATGATGTCTATTTTATGTATATGCTGTGACAGGATGTATGAGATGTTTTATGTATGTGTAGCTTGATGTGATATATGCCAATCTAACACTGTGTTAGCTATTTCATCTATTGTCTGATTCAATTGTCTTGGAATATGTGTAAATGTAATGGAATCAAAATGTTGAGATAACAGTCTAACCTGCAGGTATTTGCGAAAGAGGCACAGATCGCGTACATGGTAAACATGGTTGAGCTGGAGAACGACTAGTTGAGAGTCGAGGAAGACGCTAAGGTGGCGAATATGATGATGTTGGGCGTCGGTCAGGAGGCCTATGACAACAGTGTATTCGGCTTGGTTTTTGTTTGCTGGTCCCAAACATATGCCGCTTGAATGTAGCATTTCATGTGAGGGGGTGTAGAGAGCCCAAGCAGCCGAAGCGAGATTTTGTGTCCAACAGCTGGCGCCGTCGGCGTAACCGATGTGTTTAGCTGGTGGAGGAGTCATCTGTCAATAGCATAAAGGATAGTTTAGATGAGAGGGAAGGAGAAAAAAGATTAAAAAATACTAAACAAGAAAATAACCTAAAGTAGCATGACTACGTTTAAGCATAAAATTTCTTGAGGTATAACCCATTGACGGGTTCTTTGAGCGAGAGGCCTTCAGGAGAGGCCAGGATGTATGCGCCTTTGGGGAGGCAATGTTGGATGATGTAAGGGCCATGCCAAAGTGATTCGAATTTGCCATGGCCAAAGGTATCATGAGCGATATCATAGGCCAGGACAAGGTCGCCTTCGCGAAATAATCGAAGGTTGACATGGCGATCAAAGGTAGCCTTTGATCATTTTTTAGCTGCCTCGTTGTTCTGTAATGAGAATCGACGATCTTCATCTAGAGACTCCAAGTTCAGCAAGCACTGCTCCATTGGAGCAGTGTCAGGTAAAAGCTCAATTGCGGTGCGTAGGGTGGGAATTTCGCACTCGATGGGAAGAGTTGCCTCGACCCCATGGACTAAATGAAATGGCATGAAACCTGTAGTGGTCTTTACTACCGTTTGATAAGCCCATAGCACTGAAAATAACATATGATGCCAATTGGTTTTATGTTTATTAACCGTGCGCTGTAACATGGTCTTGAGGACTTTGTTCACTGCCTCGACCTGTCCGTTTGACTGAGGGTAATATGGTGAGGCAAACTCGTGAGAGAATCCTAACCGAGATGAGAGTTCGATGAAGATCTCATTCTCAAAATGTTTCCCATGGTCGGAAACGAGTTGGAGTGGTACTCCGAACCGGGATATGACGTCGTTAAAGAAAAAACGCGCTGCAGTGTAGCGGTGTTGTTGAAGGTGGGCATAGCTTCGGCCCATTTGGTGAAGTAATCAACGACGACAACAATGTATTTGTGACCATTGCTGGAGGGGGGATTACAAGTCATAAAGTCGATGCCCCATTTACAGAAGGGGCCCGCAGTAATGACAGGGTGAAGAAGAGCGGGGGGAGCGCGGGCTTTGTTGGCATAGAGCTGACATTTCTCACAGCGTTTCACGGCATGAATGCAATCATGAAACAGGGTAGGCCAAAAGTAACCGGCCTGGATAATATTTTGAGCAGTGGAGATACGCGAAAGATGGCCCCCACATGCGCCACTGTGGCAGTCGTTTAAGACTCTGTCGGCTTCGTCAATAGTCAGGCAGCGACGAAGGATGGTGTCGACGCCCCGCCGGTATAGGATGTCTCCGATGAGGAGATAACGGGGGGCCTGATGGTGAATGCGCCGATGATCATATCGTGATAAGTGGTTACCAAACTTTTGAGTTCGTAGGTAGACGAGAAGATCGCCATACCAAGGATCATCTGAAGCGATGTAAAAGAGATGTTCGTCAGGAAATTCGGTGTTGACGGGGGCACTGGGTGTGTTAGAGGGGAGGGCCATGACAAGTTTGGTGAGAACGAGGGCCTTCTTTCTCTTAGGTGTTGAAAACTCAAGGTCGTACTCCTGAAGGATAACGATCCAGCGAGTGAATTTTCCGTTAACTTGTCGACGGCTGAGTAGGTACTGCATAGGGTTGGAGTCTGCGACGACCTTGGTGGTGCGAAGCAGAATGTAATGGCGCAGTTTCTGGACTGAGAGGACAACTGCAAGAGCAAGTTTCTCTTTGTGTTTATACTTCAAGGGTGGTCCTAAGAGGTTCTTACTAATGTAGTAAATGACGTGTTCACGATTTTCATCTCTGAGCTGGACGAGGATGCCGACTACTGATACAGCTGATGCTGATACATAGAGGATGTAGTCGCGATTGTAGTCAGGTGCACTAATCAAAGGTGCATTGGAAAGCGCTTCTTTAATATCGTCAAATGACTATTGGGCATAGTCGTCCCAGTGAAAAGGGATGTCATGACGTAGTAAGCGAAGGAAACCGTGTGCGCGTATGGCGTAATCAGGAACAAAGCGTCTGAGGAAGTTAGCTTTTCCCTGTAGACTCTGAAGTTGTCGTAAATTGTGAGGAGGTGGAATTTCGGTGATAGCTTTGACTTTAAGGGGGTCCATGGTAATACCGCTTTAGGAAACGATAAAACCGAGGAGGCGCCCTGCGGTGACACAGAACACACACTTGAGAGGGTTCAAGCGGATGTTATACTGACGACACCGTTGAAAGATGATTCGTAAATCATCAAGGTGTTGGGTGCGCTTCTTAGATCGAGCTGTGAGGTCATCCAAGTAGGCGAGGATGATTGCATCCAGATCGTGAAAGATGTATGTCATGGCCCACTGGAAAGTTGTGCCAGCGTTTTTTAAGCCGAAAGGCATGACACGATATGCAAAAGTACCCCACGGGGTAATGAATGTGGTTTTGTACTGATCGACTGGGTGGATTTGAATTTGGTTATAGCCAGAGAATCCGTCCATAAAGGAAAGAGCTTCATGGCCGACGCAATCATCGATAATTTGATCGATAAAGGGTGTTGGAAAATTGTCTTTTGGACATGCGTTATTGAGATCGTGAAAGTCGGTGGAAACGCGAATGGTGCCCTGTTTTTTGTCGACGGTTACAGGGTTGGAAACCCATGAAGTGTAAGCGATGGGATAAATAAATCCAGCCGTACGTAATTTGTCAATTTCGGTTTTGATAGCCGTGGCCTTGGATGGGTGTAGCGGTCGCTGTTTCTGGTGAACTGGTGTGATGTCAGGCTAGGTGTCGATGTGATGCTCGACAATAGAGGGATCGAGGCCAGGCATTTCTGTGTATGACCAGGCGAAAATATCCCTGTATTCTTGGAAGAGGGCTTTATATGCGATGATTTCCTGAGGAGTGCAAGCAGCTCCAATGATGATTTCTTCGACGATGCCATATTTAATGGAAATGTCGATTTTGATGGTGGGGGAAATGTTGGCCATATTACCTTCTTCAAAAGCGTCAGGGGCAGGAATGGGATTTTTGAACCAATCGATCGTCCCGGGTGGGATAAAATCTTTGGTTTCGACCGCGTAAATGGGGTTTTGGTTAGGAGGCATGAGGGATTCCTGCGGACGAAAGAGTGCACGATGATGTAGTGCGTCCCAGGGAGAGTTTGGGCATTGTATCTCTTCCAGTATTTCCTCGTCGCATTGGAAGCGACGGGAAGATAATGGATCGTGAGGAGTGATCTCAATGATAGTGTGATTGCCCCCTGCTGAAGAAGCAGAGGGGGTAATGTGAGGAGTTGCTGAGGGTTCACTCGACATAAACCATATGTTGAAGTATTGAGGGGTACCCGTGGTGGTTGGATGGAGAGTCTCCGTAGGGGAATGAGTAGGAGAGTTGGGGGGGTTGCGGGGTAAATCCTCAAAGACGTCATTTAAGAACCATGGAGGCGTTGGGAGTGCCTCGGGCTCGGGAGAAATGATATGAAGTTCCTCTAGTGGCGACGAAAGGTCAATGATTTCTTCTGCGGGTTGGGGACGCAGGGCTAATTGACATTGCCTATATGCCAGGATCATAGGACATTGGTATGTAAAATGATCCAATGAATCGCAAAGAGAGCAAGGGCATCTCATGTGTTCATTGACTGAAGTGGTGACATAGCGAATGTCAGTGATAGTCGAAGAGGACGTAGCAGGGCGCGGGTTGTTCTGGAAGTTCTGGCGTATGGCCACTAATGTCTGTCGAAAACGTGGCAGTGCTGGGAAATGATGTGTGTAATGGCCATACTCGGAACAGATAGCACAGGAAAATTTAGTCCTCAACCCTTTACTACTGGAAGGTTGGGTGGTAGCAGTAGAACTAGCAGTAGTGATGGGTGTTGTGGGGGTTTGATCGATTGGAATCAAATTTCGTAATTCCGGTAGTGATGGGCAATTGTTGGTCTGGTGACCCTCTTTCTCACATAATGCGCAAGGTGGTGGAATGCGCGGAGGAAGTGGAGCTGTGGGCTCCTTCTTCTTTCTCCTGCCCCCAGCTGTAGCAGGGGGGGTAGGGAGGATGGGGGTAGTGGGGGTGAGGACATGAATCGTCATGGGGAGGCCTTCCTATGGATGAGGGACCATCTCAGGTGGATGTAAATACCACACTAGGATTGCTAACGCCATATTGGGTAGTGTGAGTATTGCAGCTACCTGGAAAGCTTCTATACCGGATGGGGGGTAAAAGAAGGGAATTTGAGTGAGGGGTCGGGGAACTGTCTCCCAAATGGGATTAGGCCTTTGAGGGGATGTGGATTCGTGGACCGTACGGGTCGACGAATGCGCAGGAGGCTCTAGTTGGAGTGGTGCTGCGACTATTGAGACGTCAGGAATGGCTAAAGCTTCCTGAGGAGGACAAGTATCCTCCGTGTGAGTTCCGTTAGATGAGATGATGCATACCTGGTTAGGGGGAAGGAGTGGTGGTGCTCCATGATATGTCCCTAATAAGGATGGATCTTTGAAAATCCCAGGATCCATCTCGATGAGTGGGTATGCGTCTTTGTTGGTATGAATGAGAGGAAGAATGTTATCGAGATTGGCAGAGGGGTTAGGCTCATAATCTGAGACTTGGTCAATGGTTACAATCTTCCCGTTGTGGGGGAACATGATTGTCCTAAAGACGGATGATGCCACTGCCTTCATAGCATACATGTACCTACGTCCAAACAAGATATTGTAATCGAGCGGAGCGTCAATAACTTCGATGTCAATGAGAATAGTTTTGCCCCCGAGTTCCACGGGGACATTTTGGAAGAGCCCTTCAGGAGATGATGGTCGTCCATCATAAGCTCGTAATGTGATGGCGGAAGGTATTAGTTCTGGGGAACCAAGTTTCTGCCATACTATTTTGGACATGATGCATGTAGATGCACCTTCATCGATGATACACTGATGGACGGTGATGTTCTGTATTTTTACTGGTATTTGAATAGCGACCAAGGCGGGAAGACGAGGTTCACAACTATCAAGGTCAAAGGTGATAAGTCAAGTATCAACAGGGTCGACTGCTCCCAAGGCAGAAAGTAGTGATTTCTGCTGCATAGGACAAGTCTGGAGGACTTCCAGAACTGACATGGCAGCCGAGGATTGTGCTAAGTCATCTACCAAGATGTAGTTATGAGCAGCCCTCGCCTGTGGGTTGTGGACATTCCTGTGCAAGGGGATGCGAGGGATGCGTAGTGGTGGTTCGGTGGAAGGGCGAGGGATTACCAATGGGGGTCCTGTCGGTGTAGGGTTTGACTCCGGAGAGATAGGAGTAGACTCAGTGGGTGTCTGATACTGACGATTGCGTGTTTGCAGAAGAATCTCTTCCTCACTGGTGAGGAGAATTGTTCGCTCTGCTGGATTGTTAGGGTTTTGGTATTGGCCCACCTGAGGTGGGGGATGCTGCGTGTCCTGTTGGGTGTTTATCACCCCTTGATGTGGGATAGGGTTTTGCAACACGGCGGGAGGTTGCTATACATACTGTTGCGGTGCTTGCTGAGGGGCAGTTTGTGCAGGGGTATGGGGAAGATTACCCGAGTCTTTCAACCGTTTGAAATCAGCAATCTGGGGGCAATGGTGAGTGTAATGACCGAACTCGCCACAAAGAGCACAAGGGTGAATGGTTTTAATATTATTTTTCCCTTGGCGTTTGTTGTTTCCCCCTTGGGGGTTTTGGTTCCCTTGGTTCTGGTTGCCCCCAGTGGGTTGGTGTTGTGGGGGTTGATTCCCGCCTTGACCAGGGTTGTTATTATTCCTGTTCCATCCTTTCTTCTTGGCATTGTTCGAAGGGTGAGTTGGGTTGGTTGTGTTCAACTGTTCAAAATTTTGGTATTGTTGAGCAGCAGAGGGTTTTACAAAATTTACCCCCGCATGTGGATGTGGGGGAGCCATGGGTTGTGGAGGACCAGGAAACGAGAAGTATGGATTTTGTGGTGGTACCGATCCATAAGGTACATAGGAAGGCTGTGTGATTTCACTAGTACTATAAGCTGATGTTGAGGGAGTACCACTGTTTGTGGGAACAAGTGGATGTATGGGAGGTGCCGGTGGTGGTCCACTAATGGGTGGAGGTATAGCAACAGGATATGGCTGTTGATAAGGGGGTGGGGGGTAATAAGGAGTGCCCCCATATGCCGACCGATATTGAGGTGTTCCATACATCGGTGGTAGTTGGGGTTGTGGACCATGGTGTGTGGTGGCACCTATTAGTCCGTCTGCTGAGTGAGACATCCCAGGTTTATCCTGGCCAAATGGCACAGGTTTTGGAAGATCAGGAAGTACTGTGTATAAGTATCCTGACTGTGCATAAATGAGGTCATATTGTTGATCCTTGCTGATGGCTTCCTCTTCAGATTGTGGGAAGGTGGAAGCTACATCTTTACCAAGGAGAGCGACAAGTGATCTAAGAAACCAGTCAAGACATTGCTATTTGGTGGTTTCTGCTTTACACAAACTACGTCGCGTATGCCACTCATGAATATGGTCAGCGATGTGGGTGGCTGAGGTCTGTTTGAAGTTAGACAGTAGTTCTAGACCGTTGTCATGGCGGATGGGTAGTTGGAAGAAAGTTAAGAATGCTTTGGCCAAGGACTCAAAGGTCGTATGGGACCCTGATTTTTCTTCGACATACCATTTGGCTGATGGGCCAGTGAGTGTGCATTGAAATAATTGCAGTCTGACGGAATCATCCATAATGCTATTGGAAGAACACCATAGATGAAAGGTCATGACATGGTTGGCGGGGTCATCCCCTGCCTTTCCTTCAAACTTTGGTATGTCTGAAGGAAGTTTGGTTG
>ML828808.1:59105-76371 GCA_009831015.1 Picea engelmannii
ATCCAATTCTTCATCCATGGCCTTATTCCAAAATTCATCCTTGTTGGCTTCTTCAAAACAATTTGGTTCAATTGTAGATAAGAGTGCTAGGTGTGTTTGTTCTTGTGAACGTATTGTTTTTCTAGTCTCAACTCCTGCATCTTTGTTTCCGATAATCTGATATGAAGGATGATTCTTCTGTACTCGTCTTCTAGGTGTCTTTGGAGACACTTGCTGAACTTTCTCTTCTGCTTCTGTCAGATTCTCTTCATCTTCCTCTTCTACTTATTTTTCATCTTTTGCTTCCTTTTCGAAAGGTTGTTCCATTGATTCATTTTCTTCTTCCTTTGATTATGGTCTGTCTATTTCATTAATTGTTACGTTGATGCTTTCCATAACTTTGTTCAATATCAGATTTTAACACTTGTATTCTTTCCTTGTACTTGAGTAACCAACAAGTACTCATTTGTCCACATGAGAGTCAAACTTTCCCATTCTGTCATCTTCTCTTTTGATGTAGCATTTGCTTCCAAAAACTCTGAAGTGCTTCACATTTGTTTGTCTTCCTTTCCATAGCTTGTAGGGAGTTTTGTCAGTGTTGTTTCTGAGCATTACTATGTTTTGAATGTGAACTAATGTATGCACTGCATGTGTCAAAAATATATCTTTCAATTTGGAATCCATTAGCATTGTTTGAGCCATTTCTTGTATTGTCTTGTTCTTTGTTTCAACAACTCCATTATGTTGATGTGTCCTAGCAATGGAGAATTGCTATTTTATTCCATGACTGCTGCAGTAGTCCATAAATTCCTTTGAAGTGAACTCTCCTCCATTATCAGATCTCAAGAATTTGATTTTTGAATCCATTTCATTTTCAACCATTTCCTTATAGATCTTAAAGTTTTCAAAAGCTTCTGACTTATTCTTGAGAAATCAAACTCCAGTCATTCTTGTATAATCATCAACTAATAACATAAATTATTTCTCATCTTTTAAACCCTTTGTTGTAGTTGGTCCAACTAGACCAGTGTGCACAATTTCTAGTGGTCTCGTCGTTGAATACTTCTTTGATTTGAACCTGGTCTTTGTTTGCTTTCCTTGTTGACAATGATTGCATAAATTGTTTGTTGTTTTCGTGATCTGGGGCATTTCTATAACTTCTTCACTTTTGTTGACTTTGAAAAGGTTATCAAAATGTATGTGACCCATTCTTCTGTACCATATTCAACTTTCATCTTCCTTTCCTAGACTTGAAGTTCACTTAACACTTTTCATTTCCAATTTCACTTAACACATATATGTTGCTTGAAGTTCTTGCAATTGTAGCAATCAATTTTCCTTGACCTTGTTTTCTTATCTCACACTTTTGTGAATAGAAAGTAATTTTATGACCTTGGTCACACATTTGACTCACACTTAGAAGATTATGTTTCATATCTTCTACTAGTAGAACATTTTCTGCCTTTGTATTCTTGTTCCCAATTCTGACTGTGCCTTTTCAAATGATTTTAGATGAATCATCATTTCCGAAGGAGACTGATCCGTCTCTTTCCTTTATTAATATAAGAAACCTATCTTTATCACATGTCATGTGTTTTGAAAAAACAGTGTCAACATACCAACAACGTTTCTTCTTCTTAGCTTGTAGAGAAAAGATGCATTCTTCATTGCTATATTGATTGTGATTTCTTATCCATGTCCTTTTCGGACGTTCCTGTCTGTGACTATTGTTATTCTGTTGTGGTTCTCTAGGAGGGACTGTCATTCTGAAATCTTTGGCCATGTGTCCAAAGTTGTTACATTTGTAACATTCCACTTCAGTCCTCAAAGATTCAAACCTGTTGTAACGTCTTCTTTTTGTTTCACTAGGCCTTCTTGGATAACCATTTTGTGTATGACTTTCAAAGTTGTTTATGTTCTTATTGTTATCTCTGCAATTCACAACTTTATGTCCAAAATTATTACATGCATAACATAAACCAAAAAATATAGTTTGATACCTGGGAGTTGAAGATATTATGAAAGGAGGTGCTCTTATAAATCCTTCTTCTTCTTGAGGCCTATCTATCTGTTGTTGATTCTGAAATCTGAATCTTCTCGGTGGAGGAGTGTCCCTGTAATATTCCTTTTATATCTTCCTATCCCTTTTGATTATTTCTGCATAGCTTTTTGGATATGTTTCTTTCTCTATTGTTTTGGATCTTGATCCCTTTTCTGTCTGATTGTATCCAAGTCCGGACTTGTCAAGATGAGATTTTTGACTGCTGATAATGTCATCCAAAACTTTTGAGCTATTCTACATATTTTTCTTTTGAATATCCTTTCTTAATGTGACAATCTCTGCTTTAAAATTTCCAATGATCGTGTCATTTTCTTCTAGTTGTTCTTTGAGTGCTTCTTCAATTCTTTTATCTTCTTCTATTTGAACCTTCAAATTTGTGATCATTTGTTCTAGTTCTTGAGTGTCTTCTTTCTTGTCTAGTTCCCCTTGTAGTTTCTTGTTTTTCTTCTTTTCTCTTCTGATAACATCTATGGCACGCATCGATTCTTCTCGGTAGTCAACTTCTGCCTCTTCAATTTCTTCTTAGACTTCTTCATATTATTCTTTGGCTTCTTCATATTCTTCTTCATTGTCTTCTTTATCAGATTCTTCTATTGCCATAAATAGAACTCTTCATGTCTCACTGTTATTGATATCATCTTCATATGATGATGAGATGTCTTCTTTGGTGCATAAACTTTTCTTGAAAACTTTCTTTGTAGTTTTTTTTCCTTTATATGTTTGTTTGCCTTTTGAGTAACCTTCATCATTTCTTTTTTTCTTATGAGGACATTTGTTAGCAAAATGACCAATACCATCACAATTAAAATAAATTAAAGGAAGCTTACCTCTATACTTACCATCAGTTCCCTTATTCAGTCTTTTGATGAAGTTGGCCACTTCTTCATCATCTTCCGAGATGTCACTGTTTTTGCTATGTTCTTCTTGTTGTTTTTCCTTTTTCTTTTATCTTTTGGATGCTTTGAAAGCTACTTCTTTCACATCTAGATTTTCTTGTTGAGTTCTCATTTCATATATTGTGAAGATTCCATGTAGTTCGTCCATGCTTATTGAGTTTAGATCTAATCTTTCTTCTAGTTTTGATATATTAAGGTCAAATATCATAGGAAGAGATCTTAGAACCTTTTGAACAATTACAGATTCTTTGATTTCTTCTCCCAATTCTATGATTGCATTCACTGTTACATCGACTCGTAAGAAGTAGGTTGCAATATTCTCATCTTCCTTCATCTTTAATTGTTCGAACTGACCTCTGTAAGTTTGAAGCTTTGTTGCTTTGACTTTTGAATTGCCTTCATAAATATTTTAAAGCTTGTCCCAAATATCTTTAGTGGATTTACAATGTGTAACTTTGGTGAATATCGTTTCACTGAGACCATTCAGAAGTGCATTTGTGGCTTTGGAATTATTCTAACGGAGTTTCACTTCTTTGTCATTTGTTGGTGGAACTATTGGTGTTGTGTATCCATCTACAATTGATTGGCAAATTTCAAACCCCCGTGCCTGTACATATGTCTTCATCCTTATGCTCCAAAAAGCATACTTTTGTCCATCAAACTATGGTATTCCATTTTTATACAATTTGTTGCTCTCCATGATCTACCTTTCAGTGATTAAACTGATTTCTGAAGGAACCTACTCTGATACCAATTGTTGGATTACTGAGAGGTGGGGTGAATCAGTAATAGAAAAATTATAATATGTTGTAAACCAAATAATCCAAGTGTTATATCAATGTATAATTATCATCCAATAATGAGCAATGAACAAATGAACAAACATACACATACATAGTACACCAGTGTTTTACGTGGAAACCCAAAGAGGGAGAAAACCTCATAATGTTTTTTATTATATGTCTTGAAGAATTACATTAATTAGAAGCACCAAATTCCTCTATTTTCTAGCTGCAACTGGAAGGAGGCTACAACCCCCTAGTTTCTCAGGCTACAAACTGAGGGCAGTTCCAACTCCCCAATTCTCTGGCTACATCCAGAAGGAGGCTACAACCCCCTATTTTCTTTAACTACAACCGGAAGGTGGCTACAACCACCTGTCCTTGACCCATCCAACCACCCTGAAGTAGAAGTAGAATGATGGAACCACTGTCACACTATCACTGTGAGATATACCAATGTAAACCTATACCAATAAACCTGAACCATGCTTCAACCATGCATCAACATGTACCTCAACCTGTAATTAACCTATACCATAAACAAGTGCATCAACCATGCACCAACCTGTAATCAACCTGTACTATAAACAAGTGAAACCAACCATGTACCAAGTATGTACTAATCATGTGCCAACTACTCATCAACTATGACTCATCAATATGTACCAACATCATCAACTATAAACCTCATGTATGTGTCAACTCATCAACTACTTGTCCCAACCATGTACACAACATGTACCTTAACCAAAAGTCCTCATCAATTTCATCATCCAAATATGATTTGTAACTCTGTAATAGACTTGTTTTATATGATCACATACCTACAAACCTTCCTTAACTTTAACAAGAGACTAGCATTTTCATCAAACTTTTATTTATTCTCACATGACTAGTTTTTGATTAGTCAACAACCCTAACTTGAAATAATAATAAGCTTGTACCTGTAAAGAATAAAGATCTGAAACTGACACACAATATTCTTCAATGTGTTTTAAGAAATTCCTCCAGTTTTCACTACTTGGAACCTCTCGAAAAATGAGTTATAGAAAAAATGGAATACCGTGTTGAATTCTAGCTTATTCTAGAGAGCGACCTTGTAGAGCATGCCCCGCATGGAATATTTGTTGAATAGATATGAAAATATTACACAAAATACTACAAAATTTACTCTAACCAACACATTTGGTCTTACTAAATTAGGATCTGTTATGAGTAATTTATGACATTTTTACACGAAACACCTGTTTTAGACTAGTTTCAGGACTAGTCACAAACCCTATTTTCCACGGAGTGTAACTCAAAAAATACAATGAGCCACAAATTGAAATTTTTACCATAGATACTTGGATATGTTTCCTCAATGGCACAAAATTTTCACGATCTGAATCATTCTAGAAAAAAAATTATAGCGAAAATGGTGAGATGACCTATAAATAACATGCCTTAGAAAGCATCATCAAAAGAATTTATCCTTCCTTGAATTTCGGCCTTCTTTTCTTCACCTTGCCTCAGAAATTAGATTTATATATCCTTTGGTTACCTCATACACCTATATATATTCAATATGCTCAAGTGTGATCTTAAATGAGAGAGCCTTGCCTCTTATTTATACTCTCCAAGTAGCTTCCTTAAAAACATCTTCTAGGTCACTTTGTCCACATTCCTTATTTTAGGGTTAACCCACTTCTAATTTCTCCATTAAATTTATTATTTAAATAATTCATTTGTATTCACTTTGAATTATAGTACACTCATCACTTCACTTTATTATTTACCTTCTAAAATATCTTAAACCACTTTGACTACTTTGACCTTTTGGGGCTTCTAGATGACATATGAGGATCCTCCAACTTCGTAAGGCCATAAATCTCAAACCGTAGGGAGTTATGTGGCGTTCCACATACCCCCAGAAATGGAATGATATGTACTATCCATATATAATAGTATTACCTAAAAATATATCAAAACTCATACAATTATCCATCAAACAAACTTGGGTCCATTACCCAAACCTGGGTTCTCTAGCTTCTCATGGCCATAACTCTCTAACCGTGAGGAGTTATATGACATTCCACATAACACCGGAAATGGAATGACAAAAACTATACATATAGGATAGTTTCACTGAAAAATTCAATGACCTTCATCTCCTTATTCCACAAATAATCATGGGTTCTCTGACCATACTTCTAGGATAACTCAATCTGCAAAGTGTCTTCCCGTGAGGGCTTTCACCATAAGGGGGCCACTTTGGAGTTCATCCATTTATACTTATTATAAACCATGACAAGACAATAATGAGTCATATTTACATCAAACAAAATTGGGTCCATTACCCAAACCTTTGTTCTACTAAGCTTTCTTCAAGAGTTGACATCAATGACAACCAACCTTAATCAACAATACCAGCATAGGTCATCAAGCGGTTGGATCTATCGACAACACCACACCCATATTCATACACCATTGGATGGCTCCGCCAAGGGATAAATATATGCATCATCCAACAGTTTCACCTAGCCTATGACATCAAGCCCTTCAAAGATGAGGTATTGTGTGATGTCTCCCCCCTTGAAGTTTGTGATGTTATTTTAGGCAAACCTTATTTATGGAAACATCATGTTGTATATGAGTCTAGGAATCATAGTTTTATTATTACTTTGGATAGGAAATTACACAAGATACCAGAGGTAGTCCCATCTACCTCCATTTCTTTGATCTCTTCCAAGCAATGCAAGAAGGTCATCTCTTAGATCGAGAAGTTTGTCTTCTCCGTGATTCACACTCAAAGTGAGCAGAAGGTTGCAACCACATCCATGGCCTCCACAACAAGTCTCTCCACACAGTATAAGCAAGTGGATAAGGTCATTAAAAAATACAAAGACATCTTCTCCTCCCCCACTGGGGTACCTCTGCACTGTCAGGTCAAGCAATCAATTGATCTGACCCCCCACACATCACTACCCAATGGCCAATCTATCATTTCTCTCTATCATAAAAAGAGGAAATCAAGCACCAGATCCAAGAGCTTCTCGAAAAGGGTCACATCCTCTGATGTAGGAGCATCTCTCCATGCCATCCAGCCAGCCAGCCAGCCACGTCAAGCGCATGCATTCAAAGCTGAAGAGAGGCGCAGTCCTCATTTAAATCTGAATTGAATGTAATTTAATGTCTAAGTTGTTGAGCTGGGAAGTCGTGCCTTTGTGCAGGCTGTAGATAGGATCGGCCTTAAATGTTTGTAAGGCTGAGATCTAGATCCAGATGCTGGACTAGATAGTTATTCAATGCAATTGAATAGGGTAGGTAGGTTGGAGGGAAGATCTCGAAGATCCCTCTCAGGTAAAAGAGATTTTCATATCTCATTTTGTAGTTAGGAAGTCGAGGTAGAGAAGAGAAGAGCCAGGGAGAGCTCGAGAACCCTTGTAAAAACAAGCATTTGCCATTTTAATACAAAGAGCAGTTTTTCCTGCATGTTATTCTGTGTTATGTGGATGTCTGTGTGTGTTCTTTATGTATGTTGTAGATGTATGTTATGTTGATGCATTCTGCAGGAGTTGTTTGGTTTCAGGCTTGAGAGGTCTTTGAGGTTTCATGTCAGGAGGGCATGATAGAGTGTTGCAGACTCTGAATACCAGTGCACAGAAGGATGCACTTCTAAACTCTACGGAGTCAGGCAAGGACGTGTTGCGGCACAGAAGCTGAAATCATCAACTCGGGGAAGACCTCAAGGTTGTTGAACACCCTAGAGGCGAGGCTGTGTATGAGAGACACAGTTGCAGACAAAATTATGCTGTGAATTCTGTAAAGCTCTGCCAAGTGGGCATTGAGCATATGCATAGTGGTGCTGAGGGAGGAACTCTGTTGTGAGTTTAGATAGAAACTAGAATCACTGAGGATTATGTGAAGCTCTGCCAGGTGGGCATTGAGCGAGTGCAAGGAGTGCACAGGGGAAGAACACTGCCATGAGTTTAGAGAGAGACAAAATCAATGAGGATTATGAGACGCTCTGCCAGGTGGGCATTGATCAGGTGCATAGAGGCACAGGACAAAGTAGACATAACTGTTGAACGTTCTAGGAGAAGATACTCTGCCAAGAGGTAATAGAGATAGTGTGCAGATAGGCACAGAGGAGAAGAGAACTCTTTTGAGTTCTATAATTTGAGGAAGAATCCACTGAAGGATCTTCTTGGGGTTGTTGAATACCCATAAGCACTCAGCAAGAGGTTGCTTGAGAGAAATAGCCAGGAGGTAATTTCATTCTCCATCTGTGGGAGAAATGAACAAAGACGAGTTTCTGTGGAGGTTGAAGCTACAGGAAAGCTCAAGAGAGATAGCACCTGCGTGTGCATGCGAGGACTCTGCAAGGAGTGCAGAAGTCAAAGAATCCTTTGAGGATTCGGGAGTAAAATCTCAGGAGGAACAACGTTATTGAGAATGCAGGGCGAAAAATCAAGCAAAGGAGTTCGCAGAGAGAAGGAGAACAAAGGTTGAGGCCTTTGAGAACTTGGGAATTCTTCAAAGTCTGGGAAGAAGGAGTGTGCAAGCTCAAGAGAGCACAACATTCATCAGATCGACGTAGGAGGAAGATCTGGACCATCAGTTTTCACGTCCAGGAAGGCGTCAGGAGAAGCGCATAGAGGAGGAGATTGTGGACCGTCGGATGTTCACACAAAATCTCGTCAACCGTTGGATCGGGAGAAGATGCTTAGAGTTTAGTCTCTGGAGCGTACGCTGAATAAGAGCTGATCTGAATCGTCAGATCTTGAACAGATACCCTTCAGTCGTCGGATTGGACAAGAGCTGCATGAGGTTTACCATTGGGACTTCAGTCATCGGCATATCGGGAGTCACGAGGACAAGAAAGTCGAGACACTTCAAGTCTCGAAACGCCAGGAAGATCTGGACCATCCGTTGGTGGAGACACATGGCGGAGATCGAGGCATCGGGAGTCGGGAAATCGACATTCCCATGGACAAGAGATCGGGGAAGTCCATAGTGAAAACCCCAGCATAATCTGAGCCGTCCGTATGGAGAGACAGGTGTCAGAAATCCGGAGAGAGTCGAGATATTCGGCATCGAAAAATCGGAGTTCCTGAGGTCGAAAGAGTTGGGACATCACAAGTCTCAAAATTCTAGAGAAATCGGGACCATCCATCTAGAAGGGACGCATGGTAGCAATCGGCGCCATCAGGGAAAGTCCCAACAGGAAGTTGTTGATCAGTGTTGTAGTCATCGGGATATCGGGGGTACTAATGACAAAGTGTTTATGCATTTTGGAATCACGAAGTCCAGAACCCTGATGAGTGGGAGCAAGATGTCAGCATATCGGAGAAGTGGGGAGCGCCATTGTGTGGGCCAGCTGTCAGGGTAGCGGAGAGTCGGGATTCGAGGAATCGGGAATCCTGTGAGCAATTTCATTTTGGCATTGAAAACCCTGAAACCCCGACGAGGGATAAGATTGTGGTCAGAGGGATAGTGGTCATATGGGCAAGGATCCTAGCCAGGAGGGCTAACGCGTAAAGAGCGCGTCGAGATTCGAGGGATAATGAGTCCTGAGGACATTTTCATTTCGACATTGGAAAGCTCGAAACCCCGACGGAAAGGTATGGCTGTGGTCATATAGGGGAAGGTCAAGTGGACTAGGAGTCTAGCCTGGAGGGATAACGGGGATTGGAGAGCATCGGGAAATTTGAAACCCAAAACCCCGACAGAAGGATATAAGGCTGCGGTCTTATGGAGAGAGGTCATGTGGACCAGAGAGCATAGCCAGGAGGGATAACACGTGAGCGGTGCGCATAGGCGAATTGGCTCATCAGTGATCAAGGATTCAAGAGGACAGTAACTCTTGACATTGGGGATCACGAAACCCCGAAACCTGAAATTAAGATCAGGAAAGGAGTGCGGTCATGTGAAGAAGGTCGTGTAGGTGAATGAAGGACCTGTGGATCGGGTTTTCAACTGAGATTCCAGCAGGGAATCAAAAGAGCTAATCCGTCTCATGGATGAGTGAATGAGAACGATCCTGAGAGCGGGTGAGTTGAGGGAACGCTCACTCTCGCCCACATCATCCTCCCAAGACCAACACCTTGTGGAAGCCCAATCATGCTTATGCAGAAGAAAGATGGGTCCTGGTGTCTCTGCATTGATTATCAGGCCCTAAATAAAATCACAATCAAGAACTGATACCCAATTCCTAGAATTGACGATCTCCTTGACCATCTCAAGGGGTGAAATACTTCAGTAAGATTGATCTGAAGTCCAGCTACCACCAAGTCCCAATAGAGTAGACCGATGTATGGAAGAATGCCTTCAAGTCGAGAGAAGGTCTTTTTGAATGGTTGGTCATGCCCTTTGGCTTGACAAATTCCCCAACAACTTTCATGAGGATGATGGATGATATCTTGCGGCCTTTCACCAATTCTTTTGTAGTGGTGTATTTGGATGACATCCTCATCTTCAACAAGAATTGGAAAGGACACTTGCAACACATTCAACAAGTTCTACACATTATGTGCTAACCCAAGCTATATGCAAATTTGGAAAAATTCTCCTTCGGCAGGAACAGGGTCTAGAACCTAGGCTACATTGTTGATGAGCATGGGGTACATGTCGATCCAACTAGGATCTAGGTCATATGTGATTGGCCAACCCCAACCACACTCACTGAGCTTCAGAGCTTCTTAGGCCTTGCCAATTTCTATCGCATATTTGTGTTGGGATTCTCCCACATTGTATGGGCCATTAGCCAAGTGACCAAGGGCGATGGCAAGGAAAAATTCATGTGGGGCTAGTCACAACACAAAGCATTCTATGATTTGAAGCATCACTTGTGCTCAACCTAGCTGCTCTCATTACCCAACCTATTGCACACTTTTGAGATTGAGACAGATGCTTTAGAATACGTTGTGGGTGCATTTCTCACTCAGCATGGACATCTCATTGCCTATCATAGTGAGATGTTATCATATATTGTTTGTAAGTACCCCACTTACAATAAAGAAATGTACTCCATTTTACAATCCTTCCTCCAGTGGAGACATTACATTCTCGGGAAGGAGATAGTCTTTCACATTGATCATAAACCTCTACAATTCATGCAGACACAAGGAAAATTGAAGAATGATCGCCATCATAAGTGGTCCACATACTTGCAGCAGTTCCATCTCAACATCAAGTATAAGATAGGGAGAACCAACTGTGTCGATGACTGCCTCAACGAACCTCTTGTTGTCTCACTAACCATGGTGTTATACTCATGCAGATATGAGACCTCTGGATGGCCCCAAATCTACAAGCGATATCCTGACGTCGCCACCACCTACCAAATGTTGGAAACAAACATAGGTGTCATTGATTTTCATCTGCAGGATGGTTTGTTGTTCCATCTAGTCCATCTATGCATTCCATCAATGTTACCCATGATTTTGGTCCTCATGATGATGTATTAATAATGGTGTACTCAGGCTCTTCATAAGAACTTTCTCCTGAGAAAAAGTTACTTTCATCTCTTCCAAGAAAACTCCTTTTTGAAGATTGTTCGTAGGTTGCTAGTATATTTGGGTGCGAGAATGTATGATTCTCGCAGGCTGCCTTAAGCTAGGATGCGAGAAGTTCGCACTGTGTTGAAATGATAGGGTGCAAACTCTTCCTAAAGCAAGGAAAAATATGAATTCTCGATGCTTCTAGAAGGGAATCTTATAGAAGGATGAGATGGCATTCAAATGGTTATCCTAGTATTGGATTCCCTGATATTTTGGGATAATTCTTATCCAAGTAATTAATTCATTCTCTCCTATATATTGAGTGAATTCTCATGGAAAAGGTTAAGCAAGATTCATTGGAGAATTGGTGGAAAAATTGTATGAAGGACTCAGCATTGAACAACAGCTTAGAGACTATAGCAAGTCTATCAAGAGGATTTGATCTTCTTCATGAAAGGATTGAGCAAGTGTGTGTGTCAGAGCCAAGGGCCATCGAAAGGAAGTTTGCAACATCAAGGCTCAGGTTGTAATCTTTACTTTCCATTAATATGATATAGTAGCATGTCCCTTTCCCATAAAGGTATTTCCACTTTATTGTATAATTCATTGATCATATACATAGATTGATTGTTGAATAGATTGTGATATCTTCACTTCAGTTGGTTTGTGTTGTATTGGTCTTGGCTGCACGAGAGAACTGGAGCGAAGCGGGAGAAACAAAAGACCATAGGAAGCGATAATAAGGTATGTTATTTGTTCTTGCCTCCTAGTTAATTCAATGGTCAAAATCTAGGGAAAGAGTCATGTTCTGTCTTGCTTTGTTCTAGATCCAGGTTGATCTAGGGAGATCGGTTAGTGTCCGCACCTACGGATTTATCCAATAACAAAATTGGCGACTCCACTGGGGACAATCCCATTTTCTTTGTGGCTTTTGATTTTTTTTCTATGGCCATTTTCTCTGGTTTCACTTTTCTCCTGCCCTATCAATCTCTGAGTCTTTAGGATATCCTGATAGACCCTCTGGGTCCAGAGGCCTTTTTCAATTTTGCTTCATTTTCCAAAATTTTGATTATGTTCAGACATTCTCGCACTGTACTTCATTGCAGCCTGCGAGAATAGGTAGGTTTCACACTCTGCCTTTAGGTTTCAATGCGAGGTTCTCGCACCCTGCTCAAGGGTCACCTAGGAGAATCAGTGATTCTCGCACTGTGTAATATTGTCTGCCTGCGAACTCCATTGTTCAATTTTTTGGATTTGAGTTTTGGCATATTTAACTGCCCAGATCAGTTTAATTGCCTCATAAATGTTTCTTGGACCATTGATTGGTGTTTTTCTTGTCTTTGTTTGTGTGCATTCACAGTCTTAGGATTTCAAGTCTTTTCTTGTCATTTGTGTCTTGACTTTCGTTTCTTGACTTTTCTCGGCAAAACCATTCTCTCTAACTTCAGAATCTGAGTGTGTTTGATTAGTTAAGAACCAATGATTGGTTGAAAGTTGAGTGCTTGGTTTAATCTCATTTGCTTATGGTTTGAAAGACCATTTTCTTTTACATTTGAAAAAACTATATTGGTTTGCTCTTTATTTTTGTTTTCATTGAAAGAGTTGATTGGGTTGGTTATTGCTTGTTCATTGGCTTTCTGATTTTCTGTACTCTCATTAGCATAGTGAGGGGACATTCCTAAATTCGACGGAAAATTGGGAGAGGACCCAAATAATCACGTTATGACTTTTCACCTATGGTGTTCATCCAACTCGTTGATGGATGACTCTATTCGTTTACGTCTTTTTCAATGAACCCTTACTGGTTCTGCTATGAAATGGTATATTGAATTGCCACGAGGTTTCTTCTCTGATTTTAACACCCTAGCCATGGATTTCCTTATGCATTACCAGTTACCGATCCATTATGACATGGGAACCGAGATTTTGACTTCTTTCAAACAGACTAAAGGCACTCATATATCTGATCACATCCATGAGTGGCGAAGGAGATGATGTCTCATCAAACTTGAGCTCCCTGATCATTTACTGGCAGAATGGTTTACCAAATCATTTGTGAACGAAATTGGTAAGGACATTGCCATGGGTGGCGTTGTCACAGAAGAATAGGCTATAAGTCGTGCTCAATATCTTGACCTCGTTTATTCACAAACGGGCACCCTTTACAATTTATTACCTGAATTACCTCGTCCTAATGCTTCCAGCACTTCAACTACTCCAGCTGCCTTACATGCAGCTGACGGTGTGATTGGTACTGCCCAAGCTCAATCACATACCGCTTCAAGCACAAACCCTAAATATGCTTCTTCTAATGTTAAAAATACTCTGTCTCCTGCCACTCCTACTGGAAAAACTTATGAGGTAAATGTTGTCCAATCTACCCCAGCCGGTAAAAACAAATCTAAAAAGGGGAGAGGCAAGAATAAGGAGGGAAAAAATAATACTCCAGCAGAGCAACGTAAAACTACCCATGTTGATGACCGAGATAAGCGCAAACCCCGATACCCTTGCCTTATCTGTGGTGATGATCACTACACAAAGGATTGTCCACGACGTGCCAAGGTTACTAAGTTCCTTCAGGGAGCCCGAAACCACCTGCACCGACTGTCTTGTCCCAACCCTTCCCGTCTCAATAACAAGCTCAGTTGGTCATCCATGACCAACCCTCATCTTCTACCACTTCTTATGTTTTGATGTGTACTAGTGATTCTAAGCAGAACAACGTTGCACTCATGACTCGAGCCAAAGATTATTCTCCATCTAAGGAGAAGGTTGACGATTTACCCCCTTATTTGGTACAATCCTCTCCCACAACTCCACCTACAAACGGTCCTCTTCATCTCGAACGACTGAGCCTCGACACAGTTCTGCGACCTCCCCCTAAGGGCCTCATTTGGAAATCGACTTTCAATCCTCATGCTCGTGCAGCCCAGAACTACGACATTGTTGAAGATCTGGCTCAAGCACCTTCTGCGATGTCAACCCTTGAAGTCCTTCAAACTTGTCCTGCACAATGGAAGGCACTGTTGAAATATATCGGTGGAATTGACCCAACGGATACGAATTTAATAGTCTTTGACTTGGACAATCACATTCCAAGGTTACCCCCTCAACTCACGTTCCAGATACAGGTTTTTGTCTCTGACAAGAACATTTGTCGAACTGTTATCGATGAGGGTGCCTCGACATGTGTAATGTCTTTTTCTTTTTGGAAAGCCATAGGCTCTCCTCCCTTGAATGAATCACAAAACACTCTTAAAGCCTTCAATGGCTCTGGTTTTAAGCCCTACGATGTTCTTCCTTCGTTGCCCATCACACTAGAGGGTAAGACGGTCCAAGTTGAAGTGGAAGTCTTTGACACTCCACTTGATTATAATATTTTTCTTAGCCACAGCTGGATCGATTCCATGTGCACCGTTGTGTCGACACTTTTCTGTGTAGTACGTTTCCCTCATCAAGGAAAGGTTTTTACCGTCGACCAACTCACCTTCTTCAATTCCGATACTCGTACTAGCAACGTACCATTTATTGCTAAAACCTCGCCGGGCTATGAGAATGTCGGTGTAGGCATTTTAAATGACTCCTCATTAATGGGTACTTTCCCCATTCCACCGCCCGATGTTCCACACCCGTCTGTTGCTTCTATCAATATGATCTCCACTTCGCCTCATAAAATTCCTGCGTCTCATGACCCTTGGATTGTCCCTAACCCTGGAGATCATATTCATTTCAGCGACGCCATGCCGTTAAGTCCGGTTGAATCCACCTATCAGGCCATTCAATCGGCAACACCTTCTACACCCTCTCTTGATGAGTTGTCTCCCGATCCTTTTCGTGTTATTTTTCCCACTAATGAGATGATCATGTTTGTCATGGAGGACACCCCTTGGGACGATGGGCATCATCATTCCATCCTCTTTCTGGAGCAACACACTCTTGAGAACTATCAACAGATTTCGACCCCGTCGACCGTTGTCGTCATATCGATCGTTCCTGAGTCTGCACATGATGTGTTTGCCAAAGGGAACCTAAGTAATATCTCTCCCACGATTCCCATTGACATATCTATTAAACTTGGAATCGTCGAAAATGTCCATATTGGAGCTTCGTGTTCCCATGACGAAATAGTCACCTATACATCCCTGTTCAAAGAGTTTTGTGACATATTTGCTTGGAGATACGAAGAGATGTCGGGTATCGACCCTGCAATTGTTGTAAATGAGATAAAGACATACCCCGACGCTAAACCCGTCCGGCAACGCCTTCGTCCAGTTCACCCACGTAAAGCGGCTGCTATCAAGCTCGAAGTTGAGAAAATTCTGAAAGCCGGCTTTATTTATCCGGTGGCTCTTACGGAATGGGTTTCCAATCCTGTACCGATTGACAAAAAAGGAGGCACCATTCGTGTATGTGTTTATTATAGGGATATTAATAAAGCTTGTCCGAAAGACAACTTTCCTACCCCCTTCGTCGATCAGATTGTCAATGATTGCACCGGAAGTGAAATCTTCTCTCTCATGGATGGTTTCTCCAGCTATAATCAAATTAACATTGCTCCTAAGGATCAACATAAAACTGTTTTTATTTTTCCTTGGGGTACTTTTGCCTATTGCAAACTCCCTTTCGGTCTTAAGAATGTGGGCGCAAATTTTCAACGCGCTATGTCTTATGCTTTTCATGATATCAAGCATATCATTCAACCCTATTTGGATGATTTACCTGCTCATTCTATGCGCAGAGTCGATCACCCAAATCACCTCCGGGCCATTTTCGTTCATTATCGGTTCTACCAGATCCGTTTAAATCCTCATAAATGCGTCTTCTGTGTAGAATATGGTCGTCTTCTAGGTTTTCTCGTTTCGCGTCAAGGGATCCGGGTGGATCCTTTGAAGGTTGAGGCGATTCTTAATCTCCCTCCTCCTTCTACACTGCACCAGTTGCAAAGTTTGCAAGGGAAAGCAAACTTTCTTCGTCATTTTATCCCTAATTATGCCGAGATCACTCGTGGTTTTACACGGCTACTAAAGAAAGATTCAGAGTTCGTCTGGGATACCATTGCCAACAATGCTTTTGAAGCTTTAAAGTTGTCCCTAACGGGAGCTCAACTTCTCTTTCCTCCCGATTACAGTCACAATTATTTCCTTTATCTTGCTGCCTCGGAGTACACTATTGGCATGGTTCTCGTCCAAGAGGATGATGCGCACGATGGACATGTTATTTACTACTTGATTTGAAGTCTCACACCAACTGAAATCAAGCATCAACATGTCAAAAAACTGGCCTTGGCTGTCGTTCAAGCCGTCCAACGCTTCCGGCACTATATCCTCTCACGCAAAACTACGGTGATTTCTCATTGCAACCCTATGCAACATATTTTGACACGTCAATTGCTAGGGGGAAAATACTCCAAATGGATTGTGATACTCCAGGAGTTTGACTTGGAATTTGACCACGCCAAGTCCAAGAAATCCTTAGTTTTTGCTGAGTTGATATGCGATTTTCCCCACTCTGCAACGGAAAATGTAGCAGTGGATTCATTACCGATGAATCTCTTTTCCTTATTAGCACTGATGATCTTTGGTATGGGGATATCATTATATATCTCCAAACCTAGACTTTTCGGCCTACTTTGTCTAGTACTGAATGACATCACATACGATATCAAGCTCGTTAATACATTATCCTCAGGGATACTCTTTATCGTCGGGGTATTGACTCTGTTTTTCGACATTGTTTAACATTCGACGAAGCCGAGAAAGCTCTAAATGACTGCCATTCCGGAGCATGTGGTGGTCATATGTTTGGGTATGCTACTGCCCAGAAGATATTACGCGCAAGGTATTTTTGGACTTCTTTGTTTAACGACTGCATTATTGTCGTTCAGAAATGCCATGCTTTCCAAACCTATAATCAGAAAATTCGGTCACACCCTGCTCCTCTTCACCCTGTGGTCTCAGTTGGTCCTTTTGAAAAATGGGGCATCGATTTCCTGACATGTCACCCTCACTCAGCTGGGGGGCATGGTTACATCATTGTAGTCATTGATTACTTTACGAAATGGGC
>ML828809.1:5293-20474 GCA_009831015.1 Picea engelmannii
AATCAATATCTACTTCGCTAATAAAACAGAGCTTTGTAGCATTCACATTGATCTAATGTATTTAAGCACTTATCATAGGTAAATAGATCATATCTAGCAGATCAAGCACTAAACATATTCATACAAATCAGATCTAACATTCTCACATATCATTAGCACTAAGCATAAGAAGATTTATCTAATCATCTCAAATCACTTAGAAAATAACATATAAACGTATCAAAACATCACACAGAGAAGAGTAACATAGTATTTACGTGGTTCACCCCCACCCTAGGGATACATCCACCAACTCTTCTCCTTTATTAGCTTCTCAATAGGTTACATGCACAGAGCCTTTGAACCCTTCTCTGCATAGTACAGAAGATCTGCGTAGCTTGCTCGATCTTTATTCCTTGCATTACAGCACAAATCCTTCCATTGTTCATTACAACCACTTGCACTTATCTCTACAAGTCTCTTACAGTCATGCACAAAGAACTTACAGACTCTACTTGCACTTAGCATACATTTGCATCTGACTAGCGGCCTAACATCACATAGCTGCTCTTCCTTACATTGCCTAGACATCTATTTATATATTACAAAATAGGCCTACGAATGGGTAAACCCATGGGCCAACATCCCAATCCCATTACATAATCCCAAAAACCCAAAAAGGGGTCGAGATCCTCTGATCTCCGCTTCGTCTTGCACTCCTCCTTCAACAGGCTGTCGAAGTCCAAAATAGGTCAACATGATCAAGAATCTCCCAAAACTTGGTCAAGGGCCAACATGCCACCAACACTCACCTGTGACTCGTCTTGAGTCACTCTGGTCTGACTAGTTTTACCTGGTATGACTAGTCCTGAGTCATTTGTAGGCCCTTCGTGCACTTCCCTGCGAGGTCAACTACAAAACCGGTGACTTGGGAGGGTCGGTTATTTTGTACTAACTTTCCTGTAATCAATTGACAGGTGAAGTGCATTGTGCCTCTCTGGATAGAAGCTACCTTGTAGCCTCACATTCCCTTCTCTACATCGTCGTAGGTGTCCTTGATCCTTTGAGCTAGAGTGTTAAGGCCTTGCATACTTAGCCCTGTGATCTAATTGATCAATGTCAGATCCACTATGATACGATAACTTAACCACAAGTATCCTCCATGGTAACAAGACAATAGCAGCTTGACACATGCATTCACCTCTTGGTGTCTTCCGAAGTGAGGAATCTTCATGGCGTTGAGCAGTGTAGACTACACGAGGTTCATAGTCCATGACTGAGGGACGATCTTTGAATTCTTTCCCTTTGTTCTGGTCAGGTACTTATGTGGAGTGAGCATTTTGTAGACCTTCCTATCGCCAAGATTGAATTCGCGAAACTTCAACGCTGCAATATTTTCTTGGTCTACGTTAACTACGCATATCCCCTTCGGGAGGTACGCAGTGACCAAGGCATACTCAAAGTCTCTGGGCATATTGTATTGATTTATTGCGCTGCTCAGAGGTGGTAGATAGGTGGGTAATATGCTCATAATCAACTTATCATTTGCGAGATCATCTCTGTGCTTAGTTTGCTTCTCATCTGATGGTCGGGATGGTTTGGCTTGAGCAGTTGACGGAGAGGCTAGAATTCATCTAGTGGATGATGCTTGTACACCTGTGGATAATCCTCTCTCTGACATGACTCTTTCAGTCATCAGGTCAAGGATTACTTTTGTCACTGATTCTTCGACTTTGTTGAGTTCCTCGGACATACGTTCTTAGGATTAATTAGATCGGGGTCAAATTAACTTAGACATTACACTAGAATAAATAGTAAGAGAGCAATGATCACTGTATACAATTCACTTAGTCTGTGGGCTCAAACTCTTGGTTAGAAAAAGTGTTCTCGGTGCATTGTGCAGCAGGATAAATAGGTAACTCGACAAAGGGTCTCTTGCAACGGGTATGAAGCCTTCATTAACTTTGTTCAGTTTTTTATGGCGCGGTCCAGTGGTCTGGTGTCGAGCCTTAAATGCCTTTCTACCCATTTGAGGTGGCATTCGAATGGTTATAATGTCCCCAATGGCTATATTGCTTCACCATGGCGAAGTGCCATGTGTCATTGTTCTGATATCTCGGCGAAGCTCCAATTTTGAAAATTTTCCTTCTGCGAAGTTCCCTCTGGAACTTTCTGTAACTTTTCAATATTAGCCCTCTTCTTACTTAGCTTTCTAGCCTTCTTTCCAATGAGCTTCATCTCGGTATGTCTTTTTCCATTATGATTCTTATCTTCGTTTGATATAGTCATTGCATGTTGTTGAGATTCTTTCCTAGGACTCAGGGGTAATACCTCTTCTTTATCTGGGATAGGTAATTCAATCTCCTGTGGGTCTTCTAATGTTCTTCCAGCTTCGACATCTGGGTCTCTAGTGTTAAATAGCTTCGATTTGTTCTCCTTTTCTTCAATCAAGTGTGTGATCCTTCTGGTCATGAAATCTTTTAACTCTTGCTTCTTATGTTCCAAAAATTCTTCTTCTTTCTTTTGTCTGGCTTGATCTCTATCAATCCAAGGTTTTCCTAGTAACATGGTAAATGGGACGTTGTCTTCAATAAATTTAATAATCACAAAATCTTCTTCTGTCGAAGTTCCATTGGAATTCGTAGGTATCTGAGTCAACCTTCCACATAGGTTTACCAATCTTCCTCTGAATAATCCTACTCCTCCTAATGAAGGAATCATAGAAGGCCTCCCTATAGCTTCCCAAGTTCTCTCTGTTAATATATTCACCTGTGTCTCTTCATCCAGAACACAGTCAATGTCAAAGTCTCCTATTCTTGCTTCGATGCATTATTTTTCTTTGAAGATCTCTAATAAGTTGATATGTCGGTGGTCATTTAGGGTTTCTTTCATCTGTAACAATAGTTTCTCTGATTCTTTCTAAGATTCTGTTATTTCTATATCTTCCTTAGGGTTTTCTTGGTTCAGATTCATTCCTTCAAGCTTAGCAATCATTCTAGGTCAATCCAACACTTCATGGTCCATAGCTTTGCAACAAAGACAACTAGGTCTTCTTCCAGGGAATTCCTTAGCAATATGTCCTGGTCTTCTGCAGCTATAACAGAGGGTTAATCCTCTCTTTATTTTAAATGATCCCCAACTTCTCCTGTACTGCGCGCTAGGATCATAGGATCTAACCTGCAACAAATTCTTTCTAGGATCCTGCATCCATTTGTTAATCCAAACATTCTTTGTATGCATAGGTATAACATATCTTTCACTATTCTTATCAAATATACTCATATCAAGCCTTCTTTCATCTATTAGTGCCCTAGTTTTCAAGCTAGGATAGAACCTATCAAATATACCTAGATCCATACTTTAGAAACAAAAATTTCCACTTATCTTACTTTTACAGAGTACAAAGATTTAAAGATCTAGAATTTTCCTACTATTCTTACCTTTATCAGAGCACAGAGCTTACAAATCTTACCTCTTTTCTTCAGATCTGACCTCTTTTCTTCAAATCTGACCTTCCTCTTGGCACAAAGCTTCATAGGTTAAGTACAATAGTGCGCACTAGGGAAACAGATCTACGCACGGAACTTTCACAACTTCAGGACGAATCTTTGCACAAAGCTTCTTCTTTCTCAATTACCAGCAATCACAGTTTCAGGTCCCGACAACGGAACCATTTGTTGGCACACTGGAAGACCCAGGGTTCAATGCTACAACAACACACCAAAAAAACCCTAACTACTGGCCCTTTCGGCAACACCTGCAAAGCAGATGAAGCCTCACTCGAGGTAGAGGTAGGGGTGGTTGCAGGACTCAAGTGTCTGCAACCTTATCTGGGGCACAGATCTGTGATTATGATACTTAATAGAGCACTTAGCACCGTCAGTTCCTCAATATGCAATCAATATCTACTTTGTTGATAAAATAGAGCTTTACATCATTCACACTGATATAATGTATTTAAGAACTTAGAATAGGTAAATAGATAAGATATAGCATATCAATCACTAAACATATTCATACAGATCAGATCTAACATTCTCACATATCATTAGCACTAAGCATAAGCAGATTTATCTAATCATCTCAAAGCACTTAGAAAATAACATGTAAATGCATCAAAACATCACACAGAGCAATGTAACATAGTATTTACATGGTTCACCCCCACCATGTGGTTATGTCCACCAACTCTTCTTCTTTATTATCTTCTCAATAGGTTACATGCACAGAGCCTCTGAACCCTTATCCGCATTAGACATAATATGTGTGCAGATCGCTAGATCCTTCTTCCTTGCATTACAACACGAATCCTTCCACCGTCTGTTACAACCACTTTCACTTAGCTCTGCAAGTCTCTTACAGTTATGCACAAAGCACTTACAGACTCTACTTGCACTTAGCATACATTTACATCTAACTAGTGGCCTAACATCACATAGATGCTCTTCCTTACATTGCATATACATATATTTATATATTACAAAATATGCCTAAGAATGGGTAAACCCATGGGCCGACATCCCAATCCCGTTACATAATCCCAAAAACCCAAAAAGGACCCAAAAATGGGTCGAGATCCCGTGATCTCCACTTCGTCTTGCGCTCCTCCTTCAACAGGCTTTCGAAGTCCAAAATAGGTCAACATGACCAAAAATCTCCCAAAACTTGGTCAAGGGACAACAAGTGTATTTAAGCAATTAGCATAAATAAATGGATCAGATCTAGTAGATTCAAGACTAAGCACATTCACCTATATCATATCTAACATCTAGATTTATCATAAGCACAAAGCATAAACAGATCTATCTATATACCTATATCAATCAGAAAATAACACATAAATACATCAGAACATCGCACAAAGAAGAATAACACAGTATTTACGTGGTTCACCCCCACCCTAGAGCTACATCCACCAACTCTTCTTCTTTATTAGCTTCAATCAATCAGCTACATGCACAGAGCCACAAAAATCATACTTTGCATAGGACAGGAGATCTATGTGCACCTCGCTAGATCCTCCTTCCCCGAGCACAAAGCCTTTCACAGTCTATTACAACCACTTTCACTTAGCTCTACAAGTTCTCACAGTATGCACAAAGCATCTACAAACCATACTTGCACTTTTTCACTTAGCTTATCGGCCTTACATCACATAGATTCACTTATTACATTGCCTAGGCATCTATTTATACTTTACAAAATAGGCCTAAACATGGGTAAACCCATGGGCCGACATCCCATTCCCATTACATATTCCCAAATCCCAAAAAGGGGTCGAGACCCCCGATATCTGCTTCATTTTGTGCTTCATCTTCGACAGGATGTCGAAGTCCCAAAATAGGTCAACATGACCAAGAATCTCCGAAAACTTGGTCAAGGGCCAACAAGCCCCCAACACTCACCTGTGACTCGTTCCGAGTCACTCTGGTCTGACTAGTTCTGCTTCGAACACCTCGACCTTGGCTCGAGCTGCTTCAACTTGTTGCTGTGCTATGACCTCCTGTTCAGTGAACTCTTGGATGACTACATCATTGATAGGTCCCTCTAGGCGTTGTTCGGTTGTAGTGGAAACCTGCTCTAGCTCTGCTCCTTGGCCTTCTACCTCTGTAAACACTTGATAGGCCTTGTCTTGTATGGGTTGGAGCCTCTAATTTACTTCCATAATTGTGCTCTGGATAGTATGGATTTGTTGTTGTGCAGTGCGCTGCTCTTGGGAGCGCTTCATTCTTTCAACAGCTGACAGGGACTTGAGGTGTGCCTGTATATTTTAAGCTTGATACTTTTCCTCTTGGAGCTGTGACTCCAGTGCCTTCAATTATGGGTTCTTCATGAGTTGTTCATAGGTCTGGGCACTACGATCGTTAATTTTCTTGCATTCCAGGGTAAGAGCCTTTAGCCTTTCAACTGCGCTTCGGGTAGTTTTTTCTCTTTGGTTTCTTACATCTTGTAGGGTCTCTTGCATAGGACAGGAGATCTGCATGCACCTCACCAAATCCTCCTTCCCCAAGCTAGGTTTAGCACAAATACTTTCACAATCTATTACAACCACTTGCACTTATCTCTACAATTTCTCACAGTATGCACAGAGCATCTACAAACCATACTTGCACTTTTTCACTTAGCTTATCAGCCTTACATCACATAGATGCACTTCATTTTGCGCTCTTGCGATCTCTACTTCATTTTGCGCTCCTGTGATCTCTAATTCATTTTTGCGCTCCTGCGATCTCTACTTCATTTTGCGCTCTGTCTTCGACAGGCTTTCGAAGTCCCAAAATAGGTCAACATGACCAAGAATATCCCAAAACTTGGTCAAGGGCCAACAGGCCCCCAACACTCACCTATGATTCCGAGATATGACTGACAGTGCTATGGAAACTATAGATATGATAAAACAACTATATCTCCTAAAATATGATGTGGGTTTTGGATATTTTTGGTGAGAATGAGCATGATCTCCTAAAATATGATGTGGATAGGGATAGGCTGCGACGATTCCAATCATCGCACCTTTCGATAGGGATAGGCCACGACGATGGAGGAAACTAGGATTAATCAAATCCTCTTTCGCTCTTCTCTGGTTTGTTTGGGTTGCTTCAAGTAGCTCGTCTCTGATACCATGTCAGTGTTTCATGGAAACCTGCACATGAGACCTAGATAAAGCATACACAAACAAAGCTTATCAAGAAAAGGAAGAGAGATACAACATGAAGAATGAGAATCAATGTATATTATTATCTAATCAATGAGTCAGTGATCTTCACTCATATAGGCAATGATATCCTATAATTAGGAATGCATGCATAATAGTGATGGTATAAAATTAGAAAGTCTAAAATAGAACTAGTCAGTTAACTCCCACTAAACTAGTGTTACTCCCACTGAACTAGTGTGCCGAAAATAGAAATTTCTCCAACAAGGACATCCACCAACTTATTGGATTGTCCATCGAAGGTGAGGATGTGTCCAAAGGTTTCCAGGGTCCCAACAAACATGGCAAGAAGAAGGGAGAGCACAACTTATATGAGCGGTTTCATATGCAGAGGGGGGGGTGCATAGCCAAGATCGACCCCATTCTACCTGAGACAGCTAGGATTGGTTGCTATATAATTGCTAGTAAGGTCATGTGGTCTTATTACAAAGGAGAGTGTACATCAGATGCCCTATGAGTGGCATATTTTTGCGCTAATGGCACTGTCTTCAACTGGTGTAGTTATTTACTGGAGGAAATCCTGGTGGATTATGAGAAACCAAAGGAGAAGGGTGACACTTTTACCTACGGCTACTTGTTGGTTGTGTTCGTAATGTTGAAATGGACGCCACCTGTAGGAAGACCACTGTCACCAGTAGATAAGGGGCGATTGAAAAATATGTTTGAGCCTTGGCACTCAAGGTCAAACTCAGAGAACACCTCCTTCAACAACACAGTGTTCTCCAAATGGTACAACAGGTTGCTCGATGCAACACAAAGGTTGTGCATTGCATAGGAATTGCTCAACTGCAATAGGAGAAACATTGCATTCACCATGAACCGCTACCATACATTTGTATGTCCAAGGTATGCCAACAGAGAGGAATTCCACTTGCACATGTTGTGATTCTACTTAGATGAGGAAGAATTTCACAATGAGTTTATGTCAAGGCCTAGAGTAAAATGCAACCCGCGCAAGTCGGGGATGAATTGCCTTCTTTCTGTGGAGCTGCTGAAGAAGAGGGGTCAGGAAGCAGGGGTAGGACCAAGCTTGGGCCCGGAGGTACAGAAGAAAGAAGCCCCAGTACAGACAAACTCCGATGAGGAGCAAGAGATGCAGTTGCTGGAGCACAAGAAGAGAACATTACCCATGTTCCCGCAGCTTCCAGAGCAAGTTATGTTGATAGGTAAGGATGTCAACGAAATTCTCAGTGTTTCATTTATCATAGAGCCAATGGATAAGAAACCCGAGATGAGGATTTCACCAAGCAAGTTTATGAACCCCCTGCCCATTTCATCCATTGTTCCTCGCACTCTCTCAGTAGCTCGAGCAACCCATATTATAGATATCCAGGATGACCTTGAGCCTAACACCACTCTATCCAACACCATCATCACTGAGCAACCTCCATCGCCAACAAAACCTCAGTCGCCACCTCAAGAAACCACCATTTCATCCAAAACCATCGACCAAGAACCCATGCAGCTGGATCCCCTAGAGATACATGAGAAGAGACTAGATCTCCCTGGTCCAAACAAAGGCTAGAAATTACTGGCCCAAACCCTAAATTCCAGGACCAACAGATCATACCTTTTGTGCCAATTCAGAACACTATGTCTTCAACAGAGATGCAAGCAAGACCGAAGCCACAAGTCCTAAGTCCTCAATGCACTTCCTCAATGAACAAGGTTGAGGGTGCCATCTGAAGCACAACCTCGAAAGTTGAGGTCCACAAAGACGCATAGGTACTAGAGGTTTAGAAGGAATCTAATACGGACTCAGGTCAAAGTGCAATGTCAGTGCAGAAACAAGTGGAGCTAGTCCTCCAAAACCCTCAGCAGTGTGCAGAGTTGTTGCAACTCTTCCTGGCTAGAACAGAAGTACTAACGCTCTTTCCATCAGCGTTGAGGTTGAGGCTTGCGCTAGGATCATATACAGGAGAGGAGGATGTGGAAAATCCTTTAGAGCATTCAACGTTCAGTGAAATTACACTGCAGGTCTGAGCACCCAAGGAAGCCACCCCTTCTTCCACTGACCTTGCACAGTGACCAGAAGCGTAGCTAGTTGGAATGATCAGATCCTCAACTGATCAACTGTAGAAGAGGCTCCAACAGTCCGAAAGGAATGTAGAGTTTGCAAGGGAGGAAGAACTCCTCTCAAGAACATAGAACATGGGAAGGATACGACAAGATCTAGGTGGAGTAGAAACTAGAAAGAGTCTAGGAGAAGCTTGTTGAAGCCTGGCCGAAAATAAGGAAATTAGCTCCACAACTTCTAGAATCCAGTGCCACAGGAGAACCTGAACATTAGATCGAGCTACTCCATGGATCATGGTCACAGTTGGCCATTCGCACAGAGACATTGGAAGTGCAGTTGCAGGAGATTCAACAAGAAGAAGAGTAGCAACCTTGGAAGCTGCAAGAACAAATGGAGAAAATAGTGTTGGAAGGTAACAATGCTCGAGCAACACTACACAAGCACACAACTGAGTGCACAAAGATATTTTGAGAAGTCAGTGACTAGATGGGAATTATCATAAGGTGCAACCAAAATATGAAGAACGTGCACGCAAGAATACAGTTGCTCCATGAGGAAGTTGCGGTCACCATGGATCCATTGGCGAAACAAGAAAAATTTGATCAACTTTAGCAAGAAGACAATGAGTTGAATGCTCTGTTTGAAGTGCAATTCGTAGCCAAGAAGGAGTTGCATGAATTTAGACTTGTCATTTAGACAGTGTATATGCAGATGCACCAGGTATATGCTACAGCCGATTCAGAATGGAACTCTCTGGTCGCATCCAAGCCTAAAGGATGTATCATAGATGCGACTCAGCAGTTTGTAGTTGAAGCCTCACTCCTTGCCAGGAAGTGGCAGGATAAAATTGGGAGTTTCCAGGAAGTCAATAAGTGGGCCTTAGAGTTGGTCCCAGAGTTGGGCCCTTCATTTGAAGAGGTAGAAAAAGATAAAGCACAAGTAGAAGATGAAAGTAAAGTGGAGAAGGAGGACAAGGTAAAGCAACAAGCACTCCTAGAATTTGCAAAATAGCCAAGTAATTGACTCGAGGGTGAGTCAAGGATTGTGGTCAGAGCCTGTTAGGCCCTTGATTTTGGTTAGAAGTTGTGTAAGGAGGACTACAGTCCTAGTTTTAGTCAAACACGAGTTGCGCAAGCTACAAAAGAGTTGGATAGTGGAGAAAGTAAGGAAACATAAATCGGTTGCAAAAAGGGACATCGCAACACCAGCGAGGCAAAACAAGTTACAATAGAACAAGAACAAGAAAGCATGTGGAGCCCAAAGCCAAAAGATCCCACTAAACCTATATATGAGATGCATATTATTGTAAAAGGGTTGGATATTGTTGGTTGGTTGGGTTGTGATTATTAGTGTTGGGTATCGTTAGGTGTAGTTGAGAAAAGATTATGTGACTGTAATTTGTATACACTTTTGGGGGAAAATGGTAGTTAGAGCTCTGTGACATGAGTATAGAGCCAAAAGCTTTTAACAGAGTACTGAGTTGTATCTCTGAGATTGTATTTGAGAAGATCTGCTACTAATATATAAAGAAGGACCTAAAATTTTGAAATATATTGTGTCATTTTTTGTTATGCTTATGAATTGTCTCCTTACAGTACTTCTTTATGCTTGATAAGATCAATATGTTGTCTCTGTGTACAAATTATTTCGCAACTTGAGTATCTTTAGTTCTAATATGAATGAGTTCAGATATGTTATGTAGATAGTCTATCTTGCACAAGATCATGGTGAATCTTGAAGGATATGGAAACCCACCTAATTATTCTCTTTTCTTTTCCCTAGCTTTATGTCTTGGTTGTGCTTCGGGTGAGACTTCTTCTCTTCGTAGGAGATGAAAATGCCAGTTCTCTAGACTACTTTGTGCCTTTTGTTGGTAACCTGGGAAGGACCCTAGTCTGATCAATTTTGCACCAAGAATCCTTGATGTTGAGGTCATTTCCCACTTCCAAAAAATTCCCTCCCCTTTTCTATTTTCCCAAATTCTTTTCTCCCTTTCTATTCCCTCTTCTATACTTACTCGTTTTTCCCTTTTTCTTCTTCCCCTCTATTATCCATTTTTGGTTCTATACTTAGTCGCATTTCTATGATCACGGGTTCTCGGGTTGGAAGACTTATAGATCCTCACCTCCATCTATAACCTCACATCACGAGTCCGACCGACCGTCGTTCTTTTCTATACTTAGTCAATTTTAGGATCGTGGGTTCCCAGGTTGGCGGTATTGAACTCTCATGCCCCCGTGTTCTGTGACATACATATTGCACCCAAAGCTTCTATGATCTACAATTTGACCCCTGACTCTTGAACCTGAAAGTTTCACTCTACCTACAATGAGTCTGTCCGACCGCCCCGCCATTCCATACTTAGTCGATTCTTCACCATCTCTTGTCAGAGATTCGCAGGTTCTCGGTCTCCTGGGTTCACAAAAGTTTCAAATCATATTTCGTTCTTGTTCATCCCCACCACCTCCGTGCCCTTCCCAATGAACATTAATTATTCTTTTAATATTAAAAACTCACCACACGGGTTTGAAAGGATTGTCATTAATAAGAAAAAGGATCGAGGACATCTCATATTAAAACGCATTAAACCAAGATTTATGGGAGATTATATTATCATCCTCCAGCCTTCATTTTAAATATTATCCAGAGCAAAGGAACGTTCTCATCAACTTATGGTAACAACTCAACAACATTTTTGTGGAGATACATTGAATATTTTAGGGCGCAAGGACCAGAGTTTTCAGTGGTCCAGAGCGTATTCCTACTACTCATCCCCTTCTGCCCAAAAGGAAATTATCTGGACATATGGAATTGCACGTGCAGTTTGTGTCCTAGAAGTATTTGACTGTAAGGATTTGGTCACTAGGTGCGTCGAGAGATATATTACAAACCAACGGATTATTCAGTTGCGGGACCATTCCCATGTCTCTCTATTGCCTCAAGTATTTCATAAGATGTTGAGACTTCCCCAGCCAATGCTTAATTTCAAAGGAAAGGATTGCAAGGAGTTCTTAAAGAGGCATGAAAATGGATTGGACCTCTTACCAAAATTCTTAGAGGACCCATCGATCTTCCCCGAGGACATCACGAGATTCTAGGTTGGTTCATTCAAAAACCCTTTCCGAGAAATTGCATGGCTTTTCACAAGGATAACATGACAAGAAACTACAACCAACATCTCTTAGATGATTCTGTACATTCTATTTTTTATGGTGAAAGAACAATCCATATTCGAATGGGGTAATTTGATTTCCATTGAAATCTCTTCCCATTTGTCACAATACAAGAAGGATAATAAATTATTTATGTCATCTTATTTGGTTTTCGCAATAGCGCATTGTTGTCCATTCTCGATATTATCTCTGTGTAAAAAGGTAAAGTGTGAATTTGACCCAGTAACCTTCTGGTATCAAACATTATGGATACAAACGGCCTCTCAAAATTTTTATGAAGTATTTAATGATTTTCTCTCAGTTTTTAAAAGGTTGATGTTTAGAAAGGATTTTCCCTGGATGTCTGACCAAGTGAGAAAGTTCCTGGATAGGAAGGGGACACTATAACAAATGGATCATTATAACATTATAAGGGTTTTTGGCTCCAAATAAAACCCTTCATTCCTTCTGTGCCACATATTTGACAAAAAAATTATTACTGAAATAGCAAGGCAGTACAACTAATGGTTTCATTTTTTCCATGAAAAGAAAAAAAAATGTATACCTCTGCCTTGGAAAGTTGGGGATTTCATATTCATAAATATGAACAATATTGATGAATTCGTAGGCCACTTCCACATCCTAAATTTGAAATATGATGAAAGAGTAAAAGGTTTCGACCCTAGCGGTATTTTTGTAGAACACCTATTGGCTGTTGATTTCAACAATTCTCTTCTTAATGCTATTCTGAATGAATATGGAGATGATGTTTCACACACTCTCACTCGTGACACTGGAGACCTAGAAATGGTACTCAACACCAATGAGTCATACAAGCAAAGAGGAAACATTCCAGGCGAGAAGAGTGCCCACTCTCCAACAATTACTCCAAAGAGTAAAACATCTCTAAGCAGTGTTGCAATGGCCCACAAAGTCAAGAAAGAAACCCACAATTATTCAGGTGGAGGAGGAGATAAGAACCCTTCTTCAGGAAAAATTGAAAGCTCCCACAAGCTTCCCGTGAGGAAGAAAAGAAAAAACAATGTGCAAGAAGAGGAAGGACCTTGAGGTGAAAGCAACATCCATGACCTCTCCCTTGTGGATATGGAACTTGAAATTGATATTGAAAAAGTGTTCCCCAACGTTGACCAGCTAGAGAACACTTCTCACCAGAATCCTCATATGGAAATAATTGAGGGCAAGACCTTCGATGAGGAAGATTCTTTTGTATTTTAGAGTGTTGTTTTTTACAGCGAGTCCAAACATTTGATTATTGAGAAAATATATGTAAAGAATAAAAAAGGTAAATCTCATTCAGATATTAACCTACGGAACATGTGGCCTTCCCAAATTTCCCAATTTCATCGAGCAACTGGATATGCTTTAGATAATTCTATTGGAAACCTTGAAGCAATGAATTTCAGGTTAAAGGAAAGAATCAAATAATTGGAGGAGACTCTAATGACTCTTCCAATGATTTCTAGCCCTTTATAAATGATCGGGCCTACCACACCAGCGGAAAAATTAAAAGGATCCACAAGCCTTCTCACATCAAAAAGTGGCTATGTGGAGAATAACATCAAGAAGTGAATGGAATTGACTACATAGGCTTGGGAGATGTTAAAAAGCATGGTCTCTTTTGGAACAAGAGTACACGCATTCCACGAATATCTAAAATAATATTTGAATAATGATGAAGTTTTTTACCTCGATGTGGTTATACCCTTTGGTTGTAAAGTTACTAATATGACAGAGATGAGAATAATAGAGGAGGATCTCCCTTCTATGGATAAAACAACAAAATGCATGCTGGAAAGAAAAGGTTAAGAACATGAATATCATTGTCCAAGCATGCATCCAGACCATAACCAAAAGAGAGGAAGTATTCAAAAGGATGACCGAAATAGACCTATCCACCAATGAGGTCCAAGACCCCAAATTGATTCTCAACTCATTTTTCTTAACCAAGCAAGCCTTTGACGAACAAGTTGATATCTTTAAGGGGTTATCATTTGAAAAATTCTATGGAATTCTTGAGTATAGTAAAGATGACGTGGAAAATTGGCTAGTCAACTATTCGATAAAGAATCAAGATATTGAAGAAGCTCTACAAGACATTTCTATTGATCTAAGGGACCTGGAAGGCGAGATCTTCAATATAAAAATCCATCATGAAATCAATGTGGTGCCAATGAGGAGCTACATCGAGGAGTGGTTGAAAAAGGCTATCAACAAACCCACCGATGAAGGGAAAAATACGATTGAAATGGTTCCTATAACTTTCGACGAAATCCATAAAAGGGCATCAACAAAAAAGTTACAAGCATGATATACCATCATAGTAAGTTCATATTGATCACATTTTTTTTTTGTTTTTCAAGATCTTCATCAACTTACTCCACCTCTTTAAATAGAAAGGTTTAACCGAAGACTGACAATTTCCTTTTTCTTCTTGCCAGGTCTTGTTGTCCTCCACTGCCCACTTTCCTCTTTCTACAAGATTCATTCTTATACATATTTTATTTATGGTCCGTGGGAGCCCTAATCCCAGTCATTATGACAAACACATTTAAATTTCAGAGAATATGCATTGAACTATATATTTTTTAGAAATTCCAAGAGATTTATTGTTGGATTACTGAGAGGGGGGGGGGGGTGAATCAGTAATAGAGAAATTTAAACCTTTTTAACCATATAATCCAAGTGTTATATCAATGAAKCATTATCATCCAATAACTTCAGAGTAAATAATCAATGAATAAATGAACAAACATACACATACAGAGTACACCAGTGTTTTACTTGGAAACCCAAATCGGAAGAAAACCACGGAATGCTTTTTCTTATATGTCTTGAAGAATTACATTCATTGGAAGCACCAACTTCCTTTTTTTTCCAGCTGCAACTGGAAGGAGGCTCCAACCCCCTAGTTTCTCAAGCTACAACCTGAGGGAAGCTCCAAATCCCCAATTCTCTGGCTACAACCCCCTATGTTCTCCGGCTACAACCGGAAGGTGGCTACAACCACTTGTCCTTGCCCCATCCTACCACCCTGAAGTAGAAGTAGAATGATGGAACCATTGTCAACCTGTTACTGTGAGATATACCATTGTAAACCTGTACGAATAAATCTGAACCGTGCATTAACCATGCATCAACCTGTACCTCAACTTGTAATCAACATGTACCATAAACAAGTGCATCAACCATGCACCAAACTGTACCAAATAACCTATAATCAACCTATACCATAAACAAGTGCATCCAACCATGTACCAAGTATGTACCAATCATGTTTCAACTACTCATCAACTATGA
>ML828809.1:46871-58167 GCA_009831015.1 Picea engelmannii
TAGTTGATACTGGTGTTAAAAATAATATAATGTTGCTCGTAGTCATGAAAGCATTGGGCATGAGTTTCTCTAAATATTATGAAACGGGTGAAAGCATATATGCAATCGATTCTAGAAAAGTGTCGGCGTACGGAGAAATCAAAGATTTTTATTCTTGGATTTCAGCAACCCCCCGTATCATCACAGTTTTTAACATTATTGTGGTAGACCCTCCCCCAACATATGGGGTTGTGCTGAGAAGAGATTGGACCTCCATGATCGGTGGATATATAATGAATGATGACAATTGTATGATGCTACCAGGTAAGGAGGGAGCAATGATTAAATTTCCTCGTGAACCCATAAAACATTTATCCTTCAAGAAGAAAGATAATGAATTGATGGAAGATTATATAGATGTTGGGATATGAAACTATGTTATCTTGGATGAAGAGCACAACAGAAGTCTAGAACAAGTTCAGGACTCGGAAATCCCATAAGGTTTGTTCGAAGGCTACTGGAGAATTTCATTTGATGGAGCTTGTTCTAAATCTGGGAACGGAGTTGGAATTGTTCTCATAAGTCCAAATAAGACGATCCATCACCATACTATAAGACTGGAGTTCTCATGCACAAATAATGAGGAAGAATATGAATCTTTGATCTAGGGGATGATCCTCGCACAAGAAATGTAAATACCACATATCATTGTGACTAGAGATTCATAATTGGTCATCAACCAGGTTACTCAAAAGTACAAAATCAAAAAGGAAAGACTTAAGTTGTATTTCAGAAGAGTTAATGAGATGATGGAATATTTCATCTCCTTCAACATCACTTTCATTCCAATGGACAAGAATCATAAGGATGATTCACTAGCCTTGACAGCCTCATTATCAAACCCAAATGATGTCCTAAGTAAAAATTATTTCTAGGTAGAAATAGATTTTTGACCTTCCATGCCCGATAACATTGAGTACTTACAAGTTTTTGAGAATGATGAACAATTGGAAGATTTTATGTTGAACAATGATGATGCAGAAGACAATATCTCAATTTTCATCCTGAAATATTGTATCCAAGATGAATCATTTTTTACAAAAGATGATCATGCCAAGAATCTTGATGAAGAGGTTTCAGTCCGAAAGGTGAAAGAAACAAGAAAAGTCAATATTGGAATGGAAAAATTCCCAAAATATGTCAACTTGGGGGTTGATTGCACCCCCAAATAGGTTAATCAATATGTTTCCTTATTCAAAGAATATATTGATGTATTCGCTTGGACCTATGATGATTAGAAGGCCTATGACAAAACAATATTCCAGCACATCGTCCCTTTGAGAGAAGAAGCTAAACCAATGAAGCAAAAAATAAGAATGACGAATCCAAAGTTAAAGCCTTTGGTAAAAATTTATTTGGAGAAGTTGAAGTAGGCAGGGATAATTTATCCCATCATACATTCAGACTGGCTTTCAAATCCAGTGATTTTCAGGAAGAAGACCGAGGAAATCTGAATGTGCGTTGACTTCAGAGACCTTAACAAAGAAAGCATAAAAGATAATTTTCCATTGCCCAACATGGACTTCTTATTACAACAAGTTATTGGATTTGCATGCATGTCTATGTTGGATGGATTTTCTGGATATAATCAGGTTTTAGTAGCTGAGGAAGATAGAGAAAAGACAACATTTATCACACCGTGGGAAACATATGCATATGCTAGAATGCCCTTTAGTTTGAAGAATGTTGGAGAAACTTTCCAAAGGGCCATGGATCATGCGTTCAATGGCTTAATAGGAAAATTTATGGATGACTATCAATATGAATTGACGGTGCATTCAAACAAAAGGGAGGATCACATCCATCACTTAAGAAAGGTTTTTTAACGATGTAGATTATACGATGTCTCTCTGAACCCAAAGAAATGCTTGTTCGTTGTGACTCAAGGAAAGTTGTTGGGACACATTGTATGCAAGGAAGGGATTTACATAGATCCTGAAAGAATTAAAGAAATCAATGAACTCAATCCCCCTACATCTAAGAAGGGATCCCAATCATTCTTCGGTAAAATCAATTTTTTCTGAAGGTTTGTCCCTAATTATGCAAGCATCGTGAAGCCTATAAATTTGTTGCTGAAAAAGGAGCAGAGATTCGAATGGACAACAGATACTTAGGAAGCATTCAACAATATCAAAGGGGAAATCACCACATCTCCCGCCCTCATTAGTCCATATTTTCATAGAGATTCTATTATATATTTATTTGCTACAGAGGCGGTCGTTGCATCCATCCTCACTCAGAAAATAGCAACAGAGAAGAACTCCCAATAGGTTTTATGAGCAAAACCCTACATGACTATGAGTTAATATATTCAGACCTCGAGAAGTAAGCTTTGGCTCTTGTAAAATATGTAGCACACTTTTGGACGTATATCTTAAACTCCCATGTCATAGATTATGTTCCCTCTTCACTAGTCAAGATGCTTCTAAATCAACAGTTGAGAGAAGGGAAGTGGGATAAATGGATAGAAAAAGTTCAATAATATGATCTCGAGATCAAACCCTTAAAGAAAATCAAAGGACAAGGTCTATGCAAGCTCATCACAAATGGGGACTCGGTTGATGGGATGATTTCAATATCAGTCAGGGAACCATTAGCTGATTCAGAATGGTATGGAGATATCATATTATACTTAAGGTCTAGAAAATTTCCTGTCACAATGAATCCCAAGGAGCGAAGGACACTCAAGATGAAGGTGAACCAATATGTGTTGATTGCTGACATACTTTTTAGACAAAATTTTGATGGTATACTACTGAGGTGTGTCGATCACAATCAATCCAAAGGATCGATCAAAGAATTCCATGAGGGAATATGTGGAAGACACTTTTCACCTACTACAACCACCCACAGATTAATCAGAGAGGGATTTTATTGTCCTTCCATATTCATGGATTCATATGCCGCAATAAGAAAATGTTTTTCATGTCAGCAGTTCTCAGGGAAAATGAAGAAAGTTGTGATTCCTTTGCAGTCAATTGTGGTAGAAAAACCATTTTCCCAGTGGGTACTTGATGTTGTTAGGTTGATTAATCCAAAATATAGCAAGGGGCATATATATATTCTGAAATTTCTGGATTATTTAATGAAATGGCCAGAAGCGATGGCACTAAAGAAGGTTGATGTTGAAGAATTGATTAAATTCCTCAAAGACAACATTCTGTTAAGATTTGATGTCCCTAACAAATTCATCATAGATAACGGTTTAATCTTCAATGAATCAAATTTCACAGAGTTTTACAGACAATATGGGATCATCATGGGTCAATCATCGAATTATTATCCACAAGGAAATGGCCTTGTTGAATCCACGAACAAAAAACTGGTACAAATACTAAAGAAAACCATTGATAGCAACCAAAAGAATTGGCATATGAAGCTGACAGAAGCATTATGGGAAATCAGAACAACCTCGAAGGATAGAACCGGGATGTCTCCACATCTAATGGTTTATGGGCGTTGGTACAAGGGTAAACCCAGGGTTCAACGCTACAAAAACGCACCAACAAAACCCTAACTACCGGCCCTTTCGGCAACACCTGCGAAGAAGATGAAGTCTCACCCGAGGTAGAGGAAGGGGTGGTTGTAGGACTCAGGTGTCTGCAACCTTAGCTGGGACACAAATCTGTGATTATAATACTTAATATAGCACTTAACATCATTAGTTTGTCATTATTTAACCAATATCTACTCCATAGAGAAAACAAATCATCGAAGCATTCACCCTGATCTAAAGTATTTAAGCACTTAGCATAAAGAATTGGATCAGATCTAGCAGATTCAAGCACTAAGCACATTCACTTATATCAGATCTAACATCCAGATTCATCATAAGCATAAAGTATAAACAGATCTATCTATCTATCTATATCAAGCACTTAGCAAATAACACATAGATACATCAGAACATCGCACAGAGAAGAATAACAAAATATTTACGTTGTTCACCCCCACCCTGGGGCTACATCCACCAACTCTTCTTCTTTATTAGCTTCAATCAGTCATCTACATGCATAGAGCCACAAAAACCCTACTTTTCATAGGACAAGAGATCTGTGCACACCTTGCCAGATCCTCCTTTCCCGAGCTAGGTCTAGCACAAAGCCTTTCACAGTCTGTTACAACCCCTTGCACTTAGCTCTACAGTTTCTTATAATATGCACATAGCATCTACAAATAATAATTGCACTTGGCACTTAGCTTATCGGTCTTACATCACAAAGATGCCCATTTTTTCCCTTACATTGCCTAGACATCTATTTATATTTTACAAAATAGGCCTAAACATGGGTAAACCCATGGGCCGACATCCCATTCCCATTACATATTCCCAAATCCCAAAAAGGACCCAAAAAGGGGTCGAGATCCCGTGATCTCTGATTCCTCTTGCGCTCTGTCTTCGACAGGCTGTCGAAGTCCCAAAATAGGTCAACATGAACAAGAATCTCCCAAAACTTGGTCAAGGGCCAACATGCCCCCAACACTCACCTGTGATTCATCCCGATTCACTTTGGTCTGACTAATTATGATTTGAATGCCTCAAGATTGGCTCGAGCTGCTTAGACTTGTTTTTGTGCTACAGCCTCCTGTTCAGTGAACTCTTAGATGACTGTGTCGTTGATAGGTCCTTCTAGACGTTGTTCAGTTGTAGTGACAACCTTCTCTAGCTCTGCTCCTTGGCCTTCTACCTGTGTAAACACTTGATAGGCCTTTTCTTGTACGGGTTGGAGCCTTTGAGTTAGTTCCATAACTCTACTATGGATAGTATGGATTTCCTATTGGGCGGTCCGCTTCTCTTGGGAGTGCTTCATTCTTTCCACAGCTGACAGGGACTTCATCTATGCCTGTATCTTTTTGGCTTGATACTTCACCTCTTGGAGTTGTGACTCCATTGCCTTCAATTCTAGGTTCTCCATGAGTTGTTCATAGGTTTGGGCACTGTGATCGGTAATTTGCTTACATTCCAGGGTAACAACCTTTATCCTTTCAACTGTGCTCTATGTGGTTGCTTCTCTTTGGTCTCTTACATCTTATGGGGTCTCAGGTACAGTGCATAGCTCCAAATCTACTATATGTTGTTGTAGCTGCTGGATGGCTTCTGCGAGCTGGCTCACCTGTTGTGTAATTCGGTCTTCTACTTTGATTTCTATGACTTTCATAGAATGAAGTGCTCTATTGACCACTTCTTTTACTTTGAGTTGCTCTGTGAGAAATTGTTCCTTCTCTTGTTGTAGTTGTGCTTTTTCTTCATCAAACTTTGCTTGGAGAGCAAGTTTTTCCTTTTTTGCAGCACTGCGTTGCTCTACGAGTACTCCTTGTACTTGTGTCAAAGCCTGGGTGGCTTGTTGTGTTTCTTCCTATGCTTGTCAAAGGTGAGCTTCAACTGTATCGACTAGGCAGTGGAGTTGAGCTGGCTCATCTCCCAATTCTGGCTCTCCCAACACAGTGGATATTGTGTGACTATACTGTAGGGCTTGTTGTACCCCTCGGAGTTCAATCTCAATTTGATCATACATATCCTCTTGCTTTGCTTCTTGTTTCTCTGCAATTTCCAGTGAAGCATCTTGCAGGGTTGCTATGAGGAAGTCAAAGTCATCAAAGGTGAGAATGGTCTACATCTTGGTCATGGTGGCCTTCGATTTCTTTCAGGAGGAAGGTTTCAAAGGTGAACTTTTTCTCTTCTTTAGGGGATCGACCTTGTCTCCTTGCTTATGTTCGACTTCTTTGTCATTCAAATCTTCGCCATCACCTCCATGATCTGGTGATATGGAAGCAGTCTTTACAGATGCATTGTCTATCTCTTGGACCTCTTTGGTCTTATTTTTTCTGCTAGGTCTGGGTGTAACCTGCACAATTTCTGGGAAGTTGATGTCAGATATCTCCACAAGGTCTACTGGAATAAGGAGGTCCGCCAACTAGTCCTTTGTGATCTCCTCCAAGTCCTCCTCCGTTAGCTTATAGTAGGATTGAATATGTTTCTTTTGTTTGTCGGCGCATGTTGTGATGTAAATAAAATGATGATCCGCACTGAACTTCATCAAAGGCCAGAACCGGTGTAGGGTGTTCGGGGTCATGTGAGGCTTCGACTGTATGGCTATCATCAGTTGATTATAGTATATATGAAAACAGTATTTGACTGCCATTGTTTATTCATGTTGCTTGAGTACCATAGTGTACTGAACTTCGTGGCTAGTGGTTCAAAAGGCTCGATGTCCGGGAAGGTCATACCTTCTAGCATCTCCCAGGAAATGAAATCTATAAGGATCAAGAGCCAGCTGAAATGAAATTCATATCCATGATCTTGTGCTTCTCTGCAGTCGAGTTCCAACTGTTTCACTAGGTACTTCACCCAGTTCATCCGAAGGCCTTCCGTGCACTTCCCTATGAGGTCGACTACAAAACCAGTGACTTGGGTAGGTCAGTTCTTTCGTACTAACTTCCTTGCAATCAATTGAAAAGAGAGGCACACTACGCCACTCTGGATAGAAGCTACCTTGTAGCCACGTGTTCCCTTCTCGACATCGCCATAAGTATCCTTGATCTTCTGTGCTAGAGCGTGATCCATGGTTTTTCTGGGGTAAAACTCCTATGGATCAGGTCCTTTCATACTTAGGCCTGTGATCCGATTGATCAACATCGAATCAACTGTTATATGACAGTATAGCCACAAATAATTGCCATGGTAACAAGACAGCAGTATCTTGACACATGCATTCACCTCTTGGTGTCGTTCGAAGTGAGGAATGTTCATGACGTTCAGCAGGGTAGACTGCGCGAGGTTCATATTCCACAACTGGGGGATTATCTTTGAATTCTTCCCCTTAGTTCTGGTCAGGTACTTATGTGGGGCGAGCATGTTATAGACTTTGCGATCTCCAAGGTTGAAGTCGCTAAACTTCAACGTTGGAATCGTATATTGGTCTACTTGAACTATGTGTATCCCCTTCGGGAGGTATGCCACAACCAAGGTGTATTTGAAATCTCTAGGCATAGTGTCTCGATTTACTGCACTTCTCAGAGTTGGAATATAGGCGGGTAATATACTCAGGATTAATTTGGCATTCGCTAGATCATCCTTGTGCTTGGTTCTCTTTTCATCTGATGGCCAGGATGGTCTGGCTCCGTGAGCAGTGGACGGAGAGGTTGGCAATCCTCTCGTTGATGATGCTTGTACACCTATAGACATCGACATGACTCTTTCAATCATGAGGTCGATCAGAAATTCTTCAAAAAATTTCTCTACAGTGCTCAACTCGTCCTACATACACACTCGGGGTTAACAATCTTGGGTTTGGAGGGTAACTTAGAAACTATAATAGGATAGAGGGAAATAGCGCAATGACCACTATGTAAAATCAACAAGTCTACGAGCTCAAATTCACGATTGGAAAAAGTGTTCTCGGTGTTTGGCGGGACGGGATAAATAGGTAACTCTGTAACGAGTCGCTTGCAACGAGTATGAAGCCCTCATTAAATCTGTTTTTTCCATTATGGCGCGGTCCCAACTGTTGGATGGAAAGTTGTCTATCCATAAATGTCTTTTTGGCGTGTTGTTCTAATGGTTATAATCTCCCTAACTGCTATATTTCTTTGTCATGGCGAAGTGCCATGTGTCGTTGTTCTGATATCCCGACGAAGCTCCAATTTTACAAATTTTCCTTCGGCGAGGTTCCTTCTAGAACCTTTTGCAACTTTTCGATCTTAGCTCTCTTCTTACTTAGCTTTGTAGCCTTCTTCCTAGTGATATTTGTTTAGCATGCCTTTTTCCATTTCGATTTGTATCTTCTTTTGGCATAGTTACTTCGTGTTGTTGAGATTATTTCCTAAGATTCGAGGGTGATCCTTTTTCTTTATCTAGAATAGGTACTTCAATATTCGGTGGGTCGTCTAGTGTTCTTGCAACTTTGACATCTGGGTCTCTGGTTCTAAATAGCTTCGATATGTTCCTATGTTCTTCAATCAAGTGTGTGATCCTTCTAGTCATGAATTATTTTAACTCTTGCTTCTTCTTCTCTAAAGCTTCTTCTTCTTCTTGCCTTCTGGCCTGATCTCTTTCAATCCAAGGTTTTCCTAATAGCATGGTAAATGGTGTGTTGTCCTCAATAAATTTAATAATCTCAAAATCTTCCTCTGTCAAAGTTCCATTGGCATTCATAGGTATCCGAGTGAGCTTTCCACATAGGCTTATCATCTTTCCTTTGAATAGTCTTATTCCTCCTAAGGAAGGAATCATCGTAGGCCTCCCTATAGCTTCCCAAGTTCTCTCTGTCGTGATATTCACCTGTGTTTCCTCATATAGAACATAATCAATGTCGAAGTCTCATATTCTCGCTTAAAGGCATTCCTTTTCTTTGAAGATATCTGATAATCTAACATGTCGATGGTCCGGGAGGGTTTCTTTCATATGTAACAATATTCTTTCTGATTCTTTCTGGGGTTCTGCCATAATCTTAGTTTTTGGATCTGCCTTAGGGTTTTCTTGTCTCATGTTCATTTCTCCAATCTTAGTGATCATTCTAGGGAAATCCAATACTTCATGGTTCATACCTTTACAACAAATACAACTAGGTCTTCTCCCAAGGAATTCCTTAGCAAGATGTCCCGGTTTTCTGCAACTGTAACAGAGGGTTAATCCTCTCTTTCTTTTAAATGATCCCCAGCCTTTATTGTACCGCACGATAGGATCATGGTAGCTAACCTGCAAACATTTCTTTCTAGGGTCTTGCATACACTTATTAGTCCAAACATTCTTTCTATGCATAGGTATAACATATTTTTCACTATTCTTATCAGATCTACTCATATCAAATCTTCTTTCATCTATTAATACCCTAGTTTTCAAGCCACGATAGAATCTATCAAACATACCTAGATCCATACTGTCGAAACAAAAATTTCCACTTATCTTACTTCTACAGAGCACAAAGCTTTCAAATCTTACCTCTTTTAATCAAAAAGTCTCACTTTTACCTTTTTCAGAGCACGAAGCTTTCAGATCTTACCTTTTTTTCTTCAGATTGAAATTATTTTCCTTAGCACAGATCTTGTCAAACTAAGTAGAGTACTGTGCACTAGAGAAATAGATCTATGTGCAGAGATTTCAAAATGTCAGGTCAGATCTTTGCACAGAGATTCTTCTTCCTCAGTTCCCAGCAATCACAGTTTCAATCTCGACACCAGAACCATTTGTTGGCACAAGGGTAGACCCAGGGTTCAACACTACAAAAACGCACCAAAAAAACCCTAACTACCGGCCCTTTCAGCAACACCTGCGAAGAAGATGAAGTATCACCCGAGATAGAGGTAGGGGTGGTTGCAGGACTCAGGTGTCTGCAAACTTAGCTGGGACACGGATCTATGATTATAATACTTAATAGATCACTTAGCACCGTTAGTTCGTCATTATTTAACCAATATCTACTCCGCAGAGAAAACAGAGCATCGCAGCATTCACCCTGATCTAAAGTATTTAAGCACTTAGCATAAAGAACTGGATCAGATCTAGCATATTCAAGCACTAAGAACATTCACTTATATCAGATCTAACATCCAGATTCATCATAAGCACAAAGCATAAATAGATCTATCTATCTATCTATATCAAGCACTTAGCAAATAACACATAGATACATCAGAACATCACACAGAGAAGAATAACACAGTATTTACATGGTTCACCCCCACCCTGGGGCTATGTCCACCAACTCTTTGTATTTATTAGCTTCAATCAGTCATCTACATGCACAAAGCCACAAAAACCCTACTCTGCATAGGACAGGAGATCTGTGCGCACCTCGCTAGATCCTCCTCCCCCGAGCTAGGTCTAGCACAAAGCCCTTCACAGTCTTTTACACCCCCTTGCACTTAGCTCTACAGTTTATTACAATATGCACAAAGCATCTACAAAACATACTTGCACTTGGCACTTAGCTTATCGTCCTTGCATCACATAGATGCCCATTTTTTCCCTTACATTGCCTAGACATCTATTTATACCTTACAAAATAGGCCTAAACATGGGTAAACCCATGGGTCGACATCCCATTCCCATTATATATTCCCAAATCCCAAAAAGGACCAAAGAAGGGGTTGAGATCCCACGATCTCTGCTTCATCTTCGACAGGCTGTCGAAGTCCCAAAATAGGTCAACATGACCAAGAATCTCCCAAAACTTGGTCAAGGGCCAACAATGGGAAAGAGGAAAAAATGTCAATTAGCCTCGAGCTTAATGCATTAATCTCTATGGTTAATACTAAGGATGCAAAAGACACTTCACCTATCCATAAAAGGATCAATCCATTGCTAGAATTAGAAGAGGAACAAAGCAAAGCCCTGAATCAAACTTCTTAGGGGCAGCAGAGTGTCAAGATATATTTTGACAAATGCACCACCACAAAGAAATTTCAGAAGGGGGAAATGGTATTGCTTTGGAATAAATCCAATGAGAATTTGTCCATACATACCAAGTTCAAATCTCTTTGGATCGGATCCTATGTCATTGAAAAGATATTGGGATTTAACTCATATATGCTCCAGGACATGAAAGGAAAAATGTTAATGTTGCATGTCAAAGGGAAACATTTGAAAGGTTTATTCTCCTAACACTTCTTTCATTCTCATTGTACATAATTTTGTTTTTTTAGTTTGTATATTCTTAACCTGACTCCAAAGCCCAACGGGAAAAATCACTTGGTCAAGAGAGATTCTGGATTCTTGAGGTCATTTCCCACTTCCAAAAAATTCCCTCCCCTTTTCTATTTTCCCAAATTATTTTCTCCCTTTCTTTTCCCTCTTCTATACTTACCTGTTTTTCCCTTTTTCTTCTTCCCCTCTATTATCCCTTTTTGGTTCTATACTTATCAACATTTCTATGATCGTGGGTTCCTGGGTTGGTGTACTTAGAGATCCTCACTACCACCTATAACCTCACATCACGAGTCCGACCAACCGCCATTCTTTTCTATACTTATCCGATTTTATGACCGTGGGTTCCCGGGTTGGCGGTATCGAACTCTCATGCCCCCATGTTCCGTGACATGCATATTGCACCCAAAAATTTTGTGATATACAATTTGAACCCAGACTCCTCGAACCCACAAGCTTCACTCTACCTACGATGAGTCTGTCTAACCGCCCCGCCATTCCATACTTAGTCGATTCTTCACCACATGTTGTCACAGATTCCCGGGTTCCCAGTTTCACGGGTTCACAAAATTTTCAAAGCATATTTTGTTCCCGTCCATCCTACCACCTTAG
>ML828809.1:62753-79576 GCA_009831015.1 Picea engelmannii
CTCTAGATGCTTCTTTTTAGTATAAATAGGAGTCGAGGGTATGAGAACCCTAACTTGAATATTGTTGTAATATAGCTCTGCTCAACTGGAGGTTGCCCCCTTGAAGAGGCCCGTGAACATTGCTTTCAGATTCAAAGTGTTATTTCTGTTATTATTCTCATATCATTTCAATGTTATTGTGGTGAATTTTTTGGTGATATTATTGTTATTCTTCCATTACTAGCATTTTATTTCTGTTCTACATACATTTTACATCTGGTATATTACATTCCCCAATGTTAACCAGCTAGAGAACACTCCTCACCAGAATCCTCAGGTGGAAATAATTGAGGGAAATACCTTCGATGTGGAAGAGTCTTTTGTATTTCAGAGTGTTATTTTTGACAGCGAGTCCAAACATTTGATTATTGAGAAAAGATATGTAAATAATAGAAAGGGGGAATCTCATTCAGAGATTAACCTATGGAACATGTGGCGTTCCGAAATTTTTGAATTTCATCGAGCAAATGGAGATGCTTTAAATAATTCTATTGGAATCCTTGAAGCAGCGAATGTTAGGTTAAAGGAAAGAATCAAAGAATTGGAGGAGACTCTAATGCCTCTTCCAATGCTTGCTATCCCGTTAGCAATGATCGGGCCTACTACACCAACGAAAAAATTAAAAAGATTTGCAAGCCTTCTCACATCAGCAAGGGGCTATGTGGAGAAGAACATCAAGAAGAGAATGGAATTAAGTACAGAGGCTTGGGAGATGTCAAAAATCATGGTCCATTTTGGAACAAGAGAACACACCTTCCACGAATATCTACAAGCAAATTTGAAGAATGATGAAGGTTTTTACCTCGACACAATTATACCCTTTGGTTGTAAAGTTACTAATATGACAGAGATGAGAATAAGAGAGGAGGATTTCCCTTCTCCAAACTGGATAAAACAACTAAATGCATGCTGGAAGGAAAAGGTTAAGAACCTGAATATCATTGTCCAAGCATGCAGCCAGACCATAACCAAAAAAGAGGAATTATTCAAAAGGCTAATCAAAATAGACCTAGTTGAGAGCACCAATGAGTTCCAAGACCCCAAATTGATTATCAACTCGTTGTTCTTAACCAAGAAATCCTTTGACGAACAAGTTGATATCTTTAAGGGGTTATCATTTGAAATTTTCTATGGCATTCTTTAGTATAGTGAAGATGACGTGGAAAATTGGCTAGTCGACTATTCGGTAAAGAATCAAGATATTGAAGAAGCTTTGTGGGACATTTGTATTGATCTAAGGGACATGGAAGGCGAGCTCTTCAATATAAAAATCTGGCATGAAATCAACGTGGCACCAATGAGGAGCTACATCAAGGAGTGGTTCAAAAAGGCTATTGACAAACTCACCGATGAAGGGAAAAAGATGGTTGAAACAGTTCGTGTAACCGCCAATGAAAGCCATAAAATGGAATCAACAAGCAAGTGAAAAGCATGAGATACCATCATACTAAATTCATATTGATTGCATTTTTCTGTCTTTGTCAAGATCTTCAACAAGTTACTCCACCTCTTTAAATAAAAAGGTTTAACCGAAGACTCACAATTTCCTTTTTCTTCTTGCCAGGTATTGTTGTCCTCCACCGCCCACTTTCTTCTTTCTACAAGATTCATTCTTATACATATTTTCTTTATGGTCCGCGAGAGCCCTAATCCCAGTCATTATGACAAACGCATTTAAATTTCAGAGAATATGTATTGAAATATATATTTTTTAGAAATTCCAAGAGAGCTACTTTGGGAATAATCTCGGCTGTACTTTGTAACCCAGTTTATCTGAATATTAAGTATTTGAGGTTGTTCTATCGTTATATTTTTTTGAGATGCCCATGTATCACTTTGTCAAAGTTCTCTTGTGCATGTGGATAATTTTCTTTTAAATTTTATGTGATCAGATATCTTTAGCCTTGCTATGATGGATGTTAGGAAGTTCTGTTTACTTTCTTTAAATGTATGAATGTGTGTGTTTCCTGATCCATTCTTAGGAACCCTCCTTTTAAAAGAAAAATAAAAATATTTCCCATTTTTTGTTATATCTATTTTACCTTCGTTTGAAGGACTTATTTAAAAGTCCCACATTTTATAAATCTTGGATAGAGGAGTACTACCTCTATAAAAATGCAGGAGGATTTGCATCCTCGTGAGGTTTCCTTTTTGGTCCTAACAGATTCAAGCGTCAGAACCTGGATTCTGTAGAAATCCATTGGACATTCTGATTGTTCTGGTTCCTTTTTTCCTGTATTTTTCCCAAGAGTGTTGGGCAATATTATGTGTCATGGTCTGTTGCGTGATAGTACTTGCATGTTGCAGGTGGAAGTGGATAGTCTCTTGCATAATGTCCTGGTTGTTGACATTTTTGGTAGACTACTAGCCCTCTACCTCATCCAAATCCTCCTCTACCTTGGCCTACACCTTTGTATCCACCTCTATCTCCCTACGGTGCATTGTATTGGGGTACATGGTTATACTATCCAGGATTATATTGTCGTTGTGAATTGTTGTACTATGGTTGTGTGCGATTGAATTGTGGTGGAACATTGTTAAAGTATGGTGCAGCTTGCCCTGTCATCATCTCTGCTTGCACCCTGTAAGTGTCTGAAGTTCTTTCTCTCATCAATTCTAGAGTTCTACAGTCCTTATCATCATGACCCACTGATTTGCAAAAATTGCAGTATGAAATTTTTGGTACTATCTTATACTTCTTCATCATTGGACAATGATATGGATCATGCCCATGTGTCTTACAAATCTCTCACCATGGTCCTCATGTTGGTTTGGCACCCCTGTTGCCAAGTATTGTGAAAAAGTTGGACATTCATTCTTCTGATGTCCTTATGTCCTGCATACCGTACACCAAACAAATTCTATCTTATATTTCCCCTTGTTCTGGTTCAATTAAATTGTTAGATTATTCAGATCCTCCTTCATCTCCTGTATTGCTAGATATGTTTGTTGATACTAGTTTTATTCTAGCTGTGGGGTTTCTTGCAAGGGATTTTCCTGAGTTTGGAACTTCTGATGTCTCAAAGGATAATTCAAGTGTGGCAACAGTGAGTTCACAAAAAATTTCCTATGTTGCATGTCAGTAATAGAATACTTCAACTTACCTTTCAGATGTTTGAAACTTTGATCAATTTCCCAAACAGACTCTCCTGGTTTCTACCTAACTTTAATCATTTCATTCATGTACTGATATTCTGAGCTTGCCTTCTAAAATTCATTTAAGTAGCTTCTTTACCTCTACAATAGTCTTAGGTTCTCCTTGTGGACTATTTACATCAAGGCTCATGTACCAGTCCAGCACGTGGTCTCTAAGTGTTATGGATAACTGCGTGACCTTTGTATCATTTTATGTGATCTGCGTTGCTTCCCATATATTTTCACAAATAAATAGATGTTTTTCAGGCTCCTCAAATGCCTCGCCCCAAAAATCTGGTAATCTGATGGTGGAATCTAGTCCTGCCATTTTGAACTGTGTCAAACTACTACCTCCGCGTGATGTAGATAATTGATTGTTACTTCTTGAACTTGCTCCACTAGTTGGTTGTCCTTGATTGGACCCCTGACATGTTGATCCTCCTCCACTAAAATTCGGTTGTCTAAACGCTTGTGTTCTTTCAGGTGTATTAGTCGCACATGGGGTTGTAGGTTCCACACTCACTATGATCTGGACTGGAGTTCTTCCTTTTGTTCTTGACCTTAGACCTCCTTTTTTCCTTTCATATGTTGCGCGCGAGATTTCTTCAATCTGCTCCATAGCCCAGAGATCCTCTACCTCTTTTTCATCTCTCACCAAACCCTCTCTGTCGGCTATGGCCCTCTTTTTGTTATTCATGTTATATTGGTAAGGTCTTTCGTTTCACGTCTTTCCAGCCTTTTCCATTATCTGATTTATCTGGTCCTCTTCCATCATGATTGGGTCCATGGCCTCCTTTTGATTCCCTTTATCCATCTCCTTGTCCATATCTAAAACTCTTGTCAGTGCTTCCCCCCTTCCCCCATGCACGTGGGGAAGTTTAGTTGTTTGATTCCATGGTCATCACACCTTTGTCATACAATAATATCTTGATAGAAGTATAAAGTGAGATTATGTACCTACCTATGGGTCCCTTCAGAAATTCCTGCTCTACAACAGTGTAGGACTTCATAGTATCAACTGCAAACTCAGTGATAAACCCTGCAATAATACTATCTAACCAAAAATCTAATGTGCGTGTAAATTTATTATTGACTCCCTGCAACTATGTGATCTCCATTGGATGCCACTCTAGCTGTCTAATCTAATTCATAGGATGGTTTTCCTTCAATATCAATAACCACTCCTATTTTTTCTTTCACGGGAGTCCTCATCATGCTTCTGCAATTTCAAGCGGTGTTTCCATAGTTGTGGCATTTGTAACATTCGATATCGTGTGGGGCCACATAAGAATTTCTTGCTTGATTATTTCTTTCATAAGCCCTACAATATGCAACCTTATGCGCAAAATTAGTACACTAAAAACAATGACCATAAAAGAAAATTGCATACCTAGGAGTGAATGATTTTCCTTGTGGTGTAGTCCTTCTGTAATTCTTCCTTGGCTTATAAATATCTTCTCTTTGGTTGTTTCTTTCAAAATGATTGAAGGTTCCTTGTTGTTTGAATGTAGAGAGTCTTATGTATTCATTTTCTTTTTATTCATGTTGACCATGATTCCTTCCTTTGAGAAATTTTTCATAACTCTTTTGTTATGTTTCTTTTGACATGGAGCTTGAAGCTTTCTCAGTCTTCATTTGGTTGTATCCTAGTCTATACCTATCATGGTATGAATTTTGATTGTTGATGATATTATCGAATGTCTTGGTGCTATATTGTTGCATTTTATTCTTCTGAAGATCTATTCATAGAGTAATTACTTCTCCTTCCAACTTTTCAATCATCTTCTCCTTCTCTGCTAGAGTTGACTTCTGAGTATTTCTTCAATCCTTTTGTCCTTTTCTACCTAGACTTTCATCTTTGTAATTGTCTTGTTGACTTCCTCCGAGTTTTGATTTTGAGTTTCGTTTAGTTCTTTCTTGAGTAACTTGTTTTTATTTCTTTCCTTCCTTAGATCTTCTAAGGCACTAATTAATTCTTCTCTGAGATCGACTTCGCCTTCTTATTCTAAACTGTCAGAGTTTCTTGTTTAATTTTCCTTAGCCATAAATAGTACCTTTTCTGAATCACTATCAGTTTCATCATCTTCATCAGATGAGGAACTATCTTTTCTTGAGTATAGATTTTTCTTGAAGACTTTCTTTTTGTTTTTCCAGTTTTCTTTTTTATATTTATTTTCTTTATTGGGCTCTTCCTCTTCATCACTATCTGAACTTCTAGCATAAGGAAACTTATTTTCAAAATGACCAATTTTATCGCAATTAAAACATTTCAACAAAAACTTACCTTTATATTTACTTGTTCCCTTTTGCAACTTTCTTACGAAGTTTTCCATTTATTCATCTTCTTCTTAATCATCGTTGCAACTACATTCTGACATTGGCTTTTTCTTACGAACTCACTTTGATTATTGCTTGTTACTTTTATTTGTCTTCTTGGATGCTTTGCATGCATCTTCCTTTGTAACCAAATTGTCTTGTTATGTCCTCATCTCCTAAGATGTGAGTATCCCATGTAGCTCATCCATGGTCATTGTATCTAGATCCACTCTTTCTTCAAGGGATGATATCTTTGAGTCAAATCTCATTGGTAGAGATATTAATTCCTTTTTAACAACGACCCGTTCTTTTATCTCATCTCCCAAACCTTTGATGTCGTTTACTACCTCATTAATGCGTAGAAAGTAGGGTTCTATGTTTTCATCTTCATTCATCTTTAACTGTTCAAACTTTGGTCTGAAAATTTGAAGTTTAGCTTCCTTAAATTTTTCATCTCCTTCATAGATAGTATTTAGTTTGTCCTACATCTCCTTGGCATATTCATAGTGCATGATTTTAGTAAATATTGATTCATCTACACCATTCTGAATAGTGTTCTTGGCTCTTGAATTATTTTTTGCGAGTTTCTTTCCATCCTTGTCTGTTGGAGGAGTAGTTGGTGCTTTGTATCCATCCACCATCGATTTCCAAAGATCGAATCATTGTGCCTATATGTATGTATATATTTTATTTCTCCAGAGTGCATATTTCTCACCATTAAACGGTGGTATCCCAACTCTTGTGTAATCCATGATCTCCTTCCAGTGGTTAAATTGTTTTCCTGAAGGAACCTTCTCTGATACCAATTATTGGATTACTGAGAGGGGGGAGTGAATCAATAATGAGCAATTTTACCACTTTTAATCCTTTTAACTAAAATTCATCTTCCTTTAACTTATTCAACCATGTTCATTTGTTCATCATCAACATATTACTGTACCATACATATTGACATTCATCAATGCATAATAAACAATAACAAACACATCCACACAATGCATAGTACACCAATATTTACGTGGAAACCCAATGTGGGAGAAAACCAAGGAATTCTTTTCTTATATGTGAGGAATTAAATTCAAGGAATCACCAACTTCCAATTCTCTAGCTTCAACCGAAAGGAGGCTCCAACCCCCTAGTTTCTCAGGCTACAACCTGAGGGAAGCTCCAACTCCCCAACTCTCTAGATACAACCAGAAGGAGGATACAACCCCCTATGTTCTTTGGCTACAACCACAAGGTGGCTATAACCACCTAGTTCTCAAGATCCAACCTGGAGGAAGCTCCAACTCCTTGATTCTTCGACACCAACCAGAAGGAGGCTACAACCCCATTTCCTTGCCTCATCCAACTGCCCTGAAATATAAATGTCAAATGATGAAACCACTACCACACTATCACTGTGAGATATACCACTGTAAACCTGTACCAATCTATGCCAACAACATGTAACCAACCTGTACCAAAAGCATGTAATCAATCTTGTACCAGAAGTCATCTTGTACCAATAAATACAAATAGATATGCGATCTGTATATGTTGCAACTCTCGTATGTATGTGCCCTATCTATACCGCAACCTACGTATGTACGCGGCCTATCTATATTGCATCATGCATACACCTTTAGAAATCTAGGGTTTTCACTTTTTCTTAAAATTCAAACACTTTTTTACCTCTATCACATCAACATGTGTTGGATTTCTTACTCTTCTTGTAGTGATCTTTGTATTACTTAGGATTCTTTATGGGTTATTCTGATTCTATCTTACTATCACAAATTGATCCTGGTTCATATTTGATAAGCTCCCAACAAAATCCCTTTAAAACTATCGGCCCCTCTGGTAGACCAGAAATCAATGCAACACACAGAGTGTATTGCGTAGTCTCACCCAAGATAGCTCTATGGGTGGTTGCAATACTCAGGTGTTTGCAACCTGAAAATGAGTGAAGATCTGCGATTGTACTCTGTAATATTTATTTATTCGTCTAACATCTACTTATAACAATCATTATATTCATGCATGTGGAATAACAGATCTACCTAGTTACTTCATTCATCTAACATTCATCAATTAATCAAACATAAATACGCATACATTCATTCACATAACACAAGTGTTACCATGGTTCACCCCCTTCTGGGCTACATCCACAAAGATTTGGCTCTCAAGATTTTATTATGGTTCAAAATTATATCATGCCGCACGTGTTTACAATATTAGGTCTCACCCTTTTCCACAGGCTCCTCGATCCCTGTGAGGCCGACTAGATCACACCAGGATCCTCATCATGCGATCTAACCCTTGGGATCGAGTCACAGACTACTTCCCTATCTCACCATCTTAATGAATCATACAATTCTTACAAATCTCTCTTCTTCTATGTACCTCTGTATCTCCCTCCCTTTGTCTCTCCTTTTTTTTTCCTAAGTACTACTTATTTATACCCTTGTCTCACCATCCATTACAATACATTACAAAAAACCTAGGGTCGTTAGGTATTCCTTGCATGTGCACCTCGCCTGCTTCTCTTACATGTGTTGTTTTTCCTTCTAGTTGTCCTTTCCTCTTTGCATTCTTCTCCTCCAAAAACAACCTTTCTTCCTGACTCAGTCTGCATCCAACAAGCCCCCAACACTAACATGTGGCTCGTCCTGAGCCACCTAAACTTTGTGTGCTTCTTCAATAGCTCCTGCGAGAGCCTGGAACTTCTGTGCGAGTTTCTTTATTTTTGTTTGAGCTTGCGCAATCTTTTCCCTGAGTGCGTCCAATACTTGCATTGCAATCTCGTCGTTGATCATATCTGTGCACTCTACCTGAGTTTGTGCCATGTTTTTCTTTGTGTCTTCTGCCTACGCAATGACCTCCACTACCCGCTCTTGGAGAGGTTCCATTTGAGCTTGGTGCTCGTTCTTCTGTGTCTGTACAGATATGAGTTCTACCTACATCTTCTTCATATATTGTGCTCCTTTAAGGTTCTCAGTGATCGGCATTGTCTTTTGCCTCTGCTTGAGGTCCTGGATAGATACGCTTATCTTCTCCTCTTCCTAGTCCCACTGTTGGACCTGTTGATCCTCCTCCAGCTTGGTCCATAGTTGTTTTTCTTTATCGAACAAGTCGGCAGTTGTGCGGACTTGTCTCTCCATCTCCTCTATCTGTATTTTTTCTTCTTGCTTCCTTTTCTCCTTCACCTCTGGCAGAGTGGTAGGGATGAGTTGTTCCCATAGGTTATTGATCTCTTACATGTATTGATCGATTTTCTGTACAATCTGATCAATGTTCTGCGTCAGCATGAGCTCTGTTGTCTACGTTCTCTTTAGAAATTTGTCATAGGCTACAGCCAATCCCTGATCGATCCTATACGCATGATCTTTCTCATCTTTTTTATCGATCTTGACCTACTCGATCACCAATTCCAACTCTTATTTGTTGTCCTTCATTTGTTGCAGTTTTGTTGCATCTATGCATGCATGCAACTTTACCTCCTGTGCGACACTGACTTGGAGTTTATACAATGCCTTGGTTGGTATTTGCGTCATTACCAACTGTATTTGGGCTAGATCTCTCAATGGTGGTTGACCCACAATTTCATCCATGTGCAGCATGCTAGGTGTAACATGAAACATCAAGCTCGATTGTTCTGTCATCTAGATCCTATCCTGCTCGCTCGATCCATTCTTGGCTCCTATCTGTGTTGTTGTTGGGACCGATTCTATTCCTCTGATGGCCCTTTATGTTTCTCTAAAATGCTTGAGGAGTTGCCTCATGTCTACAAGCTCATCCTAAATATTTTCCCTTTGGCACTGAGCTTCGTCAAAATCCTTCGTTGTTTGATCCTGGACCATTTAGGCCATGAGGTCTGCGTCGTCCTCCGTGATCATATATTTTGGTGGTGTTTTGTGCTCCTTAGCTTTCTTGTGTGCACCCCTTGTTTGTATAATTGGCCTCTTGGTCTAGCCTTCCTCCTATTGAGAAGCACTTGATGTGGTCCCTTGTGTTGTCTCGGTCTCTTTTTCCTGTTCCTATGGCCCCTGGGTGTCGTTCTTCTTCCCCACCTGGGTGTCTTTCTTGGACACACCCTCTTTCTTTTGTTGCGTCAGATTCTGACCTATCCTTAGCTTCTTAGGCATTGTTTTGTCTCCTCCAGATGTTTGTTCTTCCCCTCCCTCTGCCTCCTTATCCATGGGAATCTCTTGATTCAAGTCTGGAATCCTCTAGTCATCGTGCCAATCCTTGGTGGTGATTTCTACGTCCTCTTCCTTGACGCAGTACCGTAGTTGTAGCCATTGGTTCTCGTGATCATTCTGTGCTTGGATCCACACTGTATGCATGGTTGATTTAAATTTGGCTATACCCTGATATTGTGTGACCACTTTTGGCGTAATCCGCCAAGTGTTGGTGATGTTTTCCTGCAATTCATTGTAATACCCTGGGAACATGCCTGCATTTTCACTTTTTTTCTTGGGGTCTGAAGTACTCCCTAGTGATAGGTATCCATTGCGTGGAAACGATTGGATATCTCGACAAGTATGGATAAATAGGTTCCCTCCATCTGAATAAGGCGATCAGGACGAGGAGCCAAGAATAGTGAAATTCTATCCCCAATTCCTGCGCGTCCTTCTAGTCTTCCAGGAACATATTTAACAAGTACAGGGCCCAACTGAGCATAGTACCCTTTGCACATTATGTTGCGGCTGCGACAACCCCAGCAGGGACTTCCTCCATTTGGAACTTTGTGAGTAACTTGCACTCCATGATTTTTGTGTCCATCCTTGTTGTTGCAACACTAATGCGCTTAATTATGATTCTGCATGACCCTCTTTCCATACCATAGGTATTCTTCATTTCCTTGTCGAGTGCCTTCTCCTTCATATTGTCATTGAGGAACTGCGCGGGTGTCTCCCCCCGAGGTGGAAGTCCTGTAATGCATGTAATGAACTCTACGTCTATTGAGATGGGATCTTCCACCCATAGGTATCCTTTGTTGGGTAAATTCCATCAACTGCTTGATGCAGTGAGGGATCTCCAACAGGAATAGAATCTCGATTTTGGCCAGTCTGGCTACCCACTATTTTGGTTGGTTAATTGGTTCACTGAAGTGTCCTATACCCATAGTATCCAATTAAACTTTCTTGGAAAACTCCAGAAACTTGTTTGTGTTAGTCACATCGTGAACTGAGTACCATAGTTTTTCCATGTGGCCTAATAGGTTACCCGCGACATGGAACCCTTCCAAAATGCATGGCAAGACTATGGTTGTGGCAGCCTACCTGCGTGGTGATCTTGCTATTGGTTGCTTACCCTTGCGCTTTGGTGGCTAACTCAAAGTTCCAGCCTCCATTGTCCTCTCTTCTTCATACTCTTCTTCCCGACCAATGACATCTTCTACTACGCCCTCCTGTGGTTGCTCCGGTGTGGTTGTGTGTGACCTTTCTAGCACGGTCGTTTTGGCCTGGTTCGGGACCATCCCATTAACTCTCGATGCTTCTTCATGGATTTCTAAGCATGAAGGATTTCAAGTATCCTGGGTTTGTTGGATCTGTCCTACTCCCATCATATCGATGTCCATGGCCACTGATGTTGTATGTTGGGTTTCCTCCACCACTGGTGTGGGGATTCCAGGTGTCATATCGAGTGACAAGATTTCATCCAAGTTGACGAATTTCGGAGGTTGAGGCGATTGTTATTCACTTTCCTGTTGTTGTTGAGGTTCTCTGAGGTTGCTTTGAGGTCATCTATAGGCCTAGATCGATGCTCCTAGCTTGGGTGGTGCCATGGTGGTAAAGGTATTCTCTGTCGAGCTTAGTTGGCTTTGTAACTTCTGCAACCTCGCTCTCTACTCTGTATACTCTGTCTCTCTATGATTTTCTCAATTTCAAAATAACCCTTTCGATCCTCGCGTTCTTACCTTATATAGGAATTGTGTGAAACTTCTCGAAGATGTTACCCAACTTGCATTTTGAATGAATTGGTGCTTCCCATGTATTTTTCATTGAATTCCCTTGTCTTCGCCAGTTGGCACAATTAATGCGGTGTCCCATCAATCGTTCTTGTCATTCAATTTTTATAGTCGTCATCCATTGGCAGTTATGTTTTGTACCCATCCTTTCCACTGTTTCCACCTTTTAGTGACCATTGGTCCTTTCTCTGTCGCGCTAGCATTTTCGAGTGCACATTCCCATTCTCTTTTCAGCACGCTACACCTTTGTTTCTATCTTTTGATGTCTGGCGTGATAAACCCTCTGTTAGTTTTTTTTTTTTTTGTTTAAGTGCCAGGAGATCAAATGTCCCTATACATCTCCAGTTGACTCATGTTGATCATCCCTATGAGTTTTGTTCCTCCTAAATCCTTCAATTGTACAACTCCTCCATATGTGACAATCTTTATTTCGTATGGTCTTAACCAATGCATTCTAAGTTTTCATGGGTGCTGAAGAGATTTACTGACGTACACCAAGACTAAGTCTCCCTCCTTGAAATTTTTCCTCTTGATATGTCTGTCATGCCAAGCTTTGTCCCTTGATTTTTGTACTTCTTGGTGAAACCTTGATAGAATCCTATCTTCCTCCATGATCATCAACTGACTTAGCCTTTCCTGTATTGCGCCTCTCTCTATCATGTTGGTAATTGTTGTGACACGCAGACTAGGTACCAAAAAATCTAATGGCACCACTACTTCTTGTCCATACACCAATCTGAATGGTGTCTACCCTGTCAATTTTTTGCATGTGGTCTTGTACACCCATAGTACTGTTGGTATCTTCAAGTCCCAATCATCCTTATTAACGTTGTAGATATTTTTCAGAGCATTCTCAAGGATCTTGTTAAAGGCTTCCACTATTCCATTTGTTTTAGGATGATATGGTGTACTCTTTTGATGATAAAATTAAAACTCCTCAGTCATAGCCTTAATAGTGTTGTTAATGAAGTGAGTTCCTTGGTCACTCATCAAAATCCTTGGGCATCTAAATCTAGTGATCACTTGCTCAAACAAGAATTGTTTTGTTGTCTCTACACTGCAATATTTTACTGGTGTTGCTTCTACCCATCTTGTTAAGTACTATGTCGTAGTAATAATGTATCTTGTTCCTAAACTTTTTGTTAGTGGGTTAATTGATCCCACAAAATCTATTTACCATTTGTCGAATGCTTGCAAGGTTACTTATGGTCTCAAGGGAATATTGTCCCTTCTATTTGTTTTACCAACCCTCTGACATACATCAGATTTATGATAGTAGTCCTTTGAGTCTCTGTGAACAGTCGGCCACCATAGTCCTGCGCACAATAAATTCTATGCGGTAGCTTTGCCTGCATAATTTCCTCCTTCTATCCCCTCATGGGCTTCTGCTAAAATCCTAGGTCTTTCATGTTCTAGCACACATCTTCTCAAAATTCTATCTGCACCTATTTTGTATAAATGTCTTGCAATCAATTGATAGTCTGCAGCCCTGACTACCAAATTTTTCTTCTGCATAGTGTTGAGTTTCTATGGCACAGTCCCTGTACTCAAGCACTGGATGATGTCTGTTAAGTATTCATTGGCTATTTGGACTAAAAATATCTATGCATCGGTAAATTTGTCCTCTATATTTGTAGGTTCCTCCCCATTATTGATCCTCAACAAGTGATTAGGTCCTACGTTCAAGTTTCCTGGTTTGACTATCACTTCAAAGTCAAATTCCTGGAACAACAATAACCATATACAAATTATCCCTGACCTCCCCCCCAACACTAGCTTGTTGACGAGGTATTTGAGAGTTGAATGGTCTGTGAACATCTTGAAATGTTTTGCCAATAAATAATTCCTGAATTTCTGAAGCGCATAGACCATATATAATCCTTATCTTTCTGTGTTATTGTAGTTTTGCTCCGATTCTGACAGTTTTCTGCTAGCTAATGCTATAGGATGGTCCAATTGTCTTGATCCTCGTTGCACCAGAATATATCCAAGAACTATGCTTGATGCATCTACATGTACATGGAATGTATTTTCCCAATCTCAGAATACTAGTATTGGTGTGGTTACCATCTTCTCTTTCAGGGTGTCTAATCTATGCTTACAATCCTCATTCCACTGAAACTTGATGTCTTTTCTTAGCAATTTATCCATTGGTGCAGTGATCTATGCATACCCCTTTATAAATTTCCTGTTGTATCATGTGTGTCCCAATGTCTCTCTCAACTGACAGACTGATTTTGGTGGTGGTAGATTAACAATTATTGCAATCTTGGCAGGATCTACCAACAAGCCTTGTTTGCATACTATATGGCCCAATCGTATCCCAAAAGGTGTTTCGAAGATACACTTATTGATATATAATGATATCTGACACTTCCTACATCTTTCTAACATCAGCCTCAACACCCCTACATGGTCTTTCAATAGACTGTAGACTGTCCAATCGTCCAAATATACCTCTAGAAACTGGTGGATGAATTCTTTGAATGTAGCTATGACTACTCTGGAAAATATTGTTGGTGCATTCTTCAGTCCAAACGGCATGAATGTATACTGGTAAGATCCCCATTCTGTGGAAAAAGTGGTATTGTATCTGTCTTCCAGTGCTATCTTTATCTGATGGTATTTTGAGAATCTGTTGGTGAATGAATAAGCTTCATGTCCTCCTACGTTCTCCAACACCTCATCTGTGAAAGGAGTAGGGAACAGGTCATGTAGGAATGCACATTCAACTTCCTCATATCAACACATATTATTATCCCCCCTTGTTTCTTCTCCTGAACTACCATCAGGCTTACCCATTAAGATTCCTCTACAGATTCTATGATTCCAGCCTCCAACATCCTATCAATTTTGTCTTTGACTTTTTTCTTATATATAGGGTTTAGTATGTATGGTCGATGTGTGATCGGTCTTGCCTCAACTCTAAGAGGTATCTTCATTTCTCCTAGCTCTCCTTCTATGCCTTTCATTTCTGTGAACGTTGTTGGTAACAGGTCCTTGTACTCGCGCAGTAACTTTGTTATACTTTCCATTGTTTTCTCATCCCACTAGTCTCCAATGATGGCCATTTTGGGGTTCTCAATTGTCCCAATGTTGACTTTCTTCACCTTGATCGGCGCAGAAATTACTTATGATTCCATAGGTGGACCTTTCACTTCTTTTTCGCCTTCAACTTCCTCAATCTGAATATCACGCAGGTCATCTTCATCTGGTGCTTCTTCCTGCACGTGGTAGCATGACAATAGTTCTTTTACTGCCTGTCTATTTTGTTGTTGTTCTTCTGTCATGAGTTCAACTTCTGGTTCTTTAATGAATATAACCCCTTTTATTTTTTTAAGTGTTGTGTCTATGTTGGGGTTCTCATGCTGAAATGAGAAAGTGACTATAAAGTTATGTTGTAATATTGTCCAGTTTGTATTTCCTCTGTGCAATTCCTGGTCTGTATACTAGTTTGTTGGGATGCCTTATAATGTGTGAACAAAATGATGAGGCCAGTCGTCCGGTGGTGTCATTTTCCATATCATTTTTCACTTCTCCAAGTGTTATTTTGGTTCCCCCTGTCCATCATATTTCTGTAGCTGGTTTCTCCCATGTTCTATGCCAAAACTAATGCGGAGTAATCGCTTACATTGGTACCAGTCGTTAATTGTTTCTTTGTATGCACCCCACCATCTTGCAGGTGTTGCCTTGAGTGCTATATCAAGGGCTAAGAGCCTCTGATTTTCTAACACTTCATCTTTATATCGTGCTAATAATTCTTCTAGTTCATTCACCCCATGGAAGCTAGGAGGTTCCCTTATCTCCGTACCTACCCATCTTACTGTGCAGTCTATTCTTGCACATCTTCTTGTGGAGACTTAATGTAACCTATGTTGCCAGTTTTATAATCCCGTATCTGAGTCTGAGGAACATGAGGTGATGCTTCTCCAACTGAGTACCCCATATGCAGTTGGGTTCACTAATCTTCCTCTCGCGCGATTGTTCTGTACAACTGGTTAATTTTCTCAAGGTCCAAGAAAGTAGGTTCTACAAACCTTTCCTCTTCTGATGGGTCCAATGGCGCAATGAATTTGTATTCTCCTGGATATAATTTCATCTTCCACGTCTTTAATTTGATTATGGTATGGTTATAAAACGCCCAATACAAGACAAGCAATGTCGGATAAGGTGTTGTGCAATCCACTATCTCAATTACTTCGAAGTCGGCTTTAGTCCGTACTCCATCCAGATCTACTTTCACTCCTTTTAGTCTTCCAATTGGTAGAACTTTGTGTTGATTTGCTAGTTTCAGCTGAACAGGTGACACAGTGTCGCACCCGCAGGCACACCTGCTCACAGGATCTTCTCTTTCCTCGGCCCAAAGAACACTAACTGGTCCTTCTATTTCCCTATCGGGAAATCTGCACCCACAGATCTCTTTGTGTGACTCCCCCTCTCTTTACTTATTGGGGAATCGGACTTCACAACCTTGTGAGGTCAGTGATCGAGCATAGGACTCTCGAATCTCCGAGACCCGATATGAGTCAACGTTGACCCTTCCGTTCCTTTGTCGGGACTTTCTCTATCGGGATCTTGGCACTCGCGGTGTCGAGCAACTCGGTTCTCCGACTCTCGAGTCCCGATATGCCGAAACTCCGATGAGCTCGTGGATTTGAATTTTCAACGGTCCTATCACCTCGTCGGGATTTCGGACTTCGCGGGATCGTGAATCTTGATGTCCAATGTTTCGGGACTTTACTTTTCCCGAACCCCGATACAGTGTGCTACCTATCCACCACCAACTCATGTGGCCCCACACTATACTTGTAGCCATCGGGATATCGCGTATCGCGATTTCGCGACTCCCGTTACCAAATCTTCAATTCCTTTCTTACGAAATCCCGATAGGCGATTTCGCGAATAATCCAATGCCCCTGGCTGGCTTGGATCAACGGCTCTGCCCCTTCTGAGCTTTAAACACTATGGGAATATCTACAGTATCCCTCTGCACCCCCGCAAGATCCAACAACTCATGGTGATTCGCTAATTTTCCCTGGAATATATCGACTGTCCGTTCTTCCTTATGCAATCCACGAAATGACTAAGTGTTCTTCCACAGAACTTATCCACCTACGTGCAAACTTGCGACGCTTCTTGCCAACCTTCAAGGCACAACTTTTCTACACTGTCCTTCAACAAATTTGAAGGTCCTATCCCTCCTAATATTTTCCCCATGACCTCAAGTCCTTCAAGAAAACTCTTGCACGCACTCCTTGCAGCAAACCTTCAAAAATGTCGAAGGGTTGAAGTCACTTGACTCTGCGCACACCTGCAGCAGCAGTCTGTCAAATGCTTCACTCAGGTTCACAACCCTGAGACTTTTACCCAGCCT
>ML828810.1:965-28201 GCA_009831015.1 Picea engelmannii
TAATTTGGCTCGAAATTTGAATTTGTATTGTAGTTTTTTTTTTATTTTTTGGGTTTGATTTTGTTCTGAAGAAAAGTTGGATCTGCAGATTTGAGTGGCTAAAGTTTGTATAATCCAAGTGTTCCAGGGATTTTCCAGCAAGCTGAATTCATTTATGCATTCAGAAATGCAACTTAAATAATAGAAATTAACTATTTTATTCAGATTTACATCCCTAGATTCGGGCCCAAAAATCCCAAAAGGTAGAATTTTTAGCCAACACCAAACTTTATTAGTGTTATTATCTTCTATGTTTTAAATGTAAACATGCAAATTAAGCCCTTGTTAAATTGTTTTATGAAATGGTTTTTTTTGCTGAAATTTGGTGACATAAATCTGCAAGAAATTACTATTTTTTTTATTATTTAAAATTCATTTCTGAATGTAAAAGTACATGTTGAAAAACTTTTTCTACACAAATTATACAGAAATATTTACTAGAATCCACAAATTTAACCATTTCTTATAAAATTTTAATAAATATATTAAAAAAAATAAAAATAAAAACTTTTTAACTTTTAACAAATATTAAAAAAATTAAAAACAAAATTAAAAACAAATTCATTTCTTAAAAAGTTTAGGATACAAACTAAATTAATATTTAGTTAGGTGGAATGCAGTGCAATACAAAATGAAAAATGGCAGCAATTATATCTAAGATATTTGATAAAATCAGGTGTTCACAATGTGTACTTAAAGTTACATTATAATTTGTTCGAAATGATATAAAGGTCTCTTTTTCTAGATACGTGTAATTGTGCCAGGTTGTGATTTAGGGTGTTTAAATGATGTGGCATGACACACATAATCAAATCGTTGACATGAAACTTTTAAATCAAGCAGAGCCCGTACAAATGTCCACATCAGTTTTTTAAGTTAGTTTACTGTCCACATCAAACTTTTTGAATTAGGCCAACTCATTATATGCTTACCTCACTAAAGCAAATGGTTTATAAAGTCAACAAAACGTACGAAAAATCAATAAAGTTTTTATAATGGAATCGTGCAAATAATAGATGTAGGGTATGGAAATTTATGAAAGAGACGGAATAGGGAATAAGTGTCTCTTTTTCATGTTATTTTGAAAGTTAATTTGAAATTCAATTTTTTTTTATGGAACGTTTGTGGATATAGTTTAGTTGGGTATTGTTCATAAAACGTGGGACATTATAATTATGTAGAATGGATTTATATAATTAAAAAATTAATATTTATATTTTAAAATTAAATATTAATTAAAAATTAATATTTGTATTTAAAAATTAAATATATAGATAAAAATACATTTACTTATTTATATTAAAGATGGTATATCAAGATAAAGATTTTGGTAAGATTTGGATATCTTGTTTTTTCAAGATTTTGGTAAGATTTGGATATCTTGTTTTTTCAAGATTGTAGATGAGATGAAATGGATTAAAAAAAATAGTGAATTAAAAAAAAATATTGTTAAATTAATTATTGATTATTGGAGATTTGGTAGAAAAGAGGGTAATAGAGAAGTTGCACAAAGAGTATGGTGAGAAAATGACATCATATGAACGTGAGATCAACTTAATGATTATTTATATAAAACAATAACCTCTCCAAGAAAAAATCACTATGTATATAGAACATTTTAGTTTTTATCAACTAACGTTTATAACATAGACATGAAAAAATATTAACAAACAAGAACATTTTTTCTTACTCTATAAACAAGATTAAATTGAGAATGAGAAAACCACACCTTAAAAATGCTCAAATTGTAACTTGAGACATGCTTGAGATAAAATATATAGAAGTTAAAAATCTAAATTCTTGTAATCATTGATTACATAATTTCTCTCCCTCTTTCTCTCTATATATAAACTCAATACTTTAAACTTATAAGTTCTAATCATTCATTGAAAACTAATAAAATATAATTATCCATTGAAATTAATAATTTAAACACATCTTAACATTATTTTATATATAAAAAGGTAATTTTCAAGTAAGTTTTTTTCTCAATAATTAATAAAGATTAACTATTTTTTTAAGCAATATATATATATATATATATATATATATATATATATATATATAATTTCAATTTTATTTTATTTATATAATATTAACACAACATATAAATGAACAGAGAATTGGTACTTATCTTTTAATTGAAGTACGCCAACTGCGTGCAGACCTTCCAAAAACCTCCTATCCATAGACCACGCTTCTCATCACTCTCAACAGTCAGTCACCCCCGAGCTGGAAATAAAATCCACTTGGGTAAGGGATTCCTAGGCTAGGCAAGGACAACAAGAAGTTGCACACTACAACAAAAAGGATTTCCTCCAAGGAGCCACTTACGCCCACCGCTCACAGAATCTCATTCCCCACAGGCCTGTCCCACCCCAGGAGTATACACCTTCACTGTCACAAAGTCAATCGGCTTCTCCACCTCCTTTTCTAGGGCTTCAACAATAGGTTGTACAGAATTCTTAGAGCTATGTAACTTCTATTGGACTCTATTGGACTCCCTCCAGGAAAACTCACTTCCTCAACACACTCTCTCACCTGGAGAGAGTTTCTCACATGTCTAAAAACCTGCTTCTTCTATCCATAGGCCTGACAACTCGCTTCTTCACTCCCTCTCTCAGATAACCCACAGTAGGCTCAGGTGAAACCCCTTCAAAATTCATCTAAGTTACATGTAAAAGAAACAAAAATGCCTGGGTATGGATACAGACAATAGAAGCAAGCCATGCTCAGGAAAAGAACTGCATTGGCAGAAACAACATTCCATAAAGGTATGGTACTAGATCAAGCGAGGTACAAGTGCGTTGGTCATTCCAGAAATGAATAGGATATGGCTCAATGTATGTAGGTTCGAAAGGTGCGTGTGTGCTCAGAGGTGTGTGCAGGCAAACCCCCCAACGAACTGACTTTCCCACTTAAAACTGTATGGATCAATATTGACTCATCGCTTCATGAAGTTGCATGAGCTCTGCTTGTCATTTGTCCCCCTTCTACAGGAACTTAGGATAACATAGGTTATGTATAAACCTTAGTCTCAAGGAAATAATAATATAATATTATTCTCTTAGAGGTAAGCCCTCTATCTTATCCCACTTTACCTAGCTTCTTAGCCCCTTCCCTTTCCTACCTGGTGGAGCTTAGTCCCCCATTCTCTCTATCATGGTTGGTCTACACACATCGATGTATTTATATTAAATATATGAGTGTTTACACATATACAATAATAGGTTCATTGGCCTTTGCATCTAGGCTCTCTGGCCTAATCATCGCATAAGACTCCTAGCTTATTATAACTCGTCTCACTAGCCTATCAAACATGTTTAAAATTCATAATTACAACTGGGGATCTGCCTGGGGATAATAAAATCCCCTCCCCTTATTTTTGCATTGTCCTCAGTGAAACTTGTTTATACATATACAATTCAAAAAATCTTCAAAAAGGCTCCAAGCTTTAGCAATTGGAAGCATGTTATCCACTTGGTGCTCTACTTTCAAGCACCAATTCTGGTCTTCATACTACAGCTGGAATTCAATTTCTCTATTCCATAGAGCTTCTTCAGGAAATAATTCAACTCTTGTTCCTCATTACATGCTTAAATTAAACCTCATTGAAAGCACCGACTAGCTGTATATCCACGACGTTCCACCCAGCCTTATATCTCCCTGTTGATAAACTCTCAGAAGTGTATCACCCCTGACTAGGGGCTATGACTCCATCAGGTTAATGGCTTCCCAAGATAACCATGCCCCACAATCCATATCAACATGGTCTAGGACAAGGTACCAAACCTCAACAACACTCCAACCAATAGTCTCTCTTCCCCACATTCCTGTACAACCCAAGGTAGTATGAACCTTCACTATCCAACAATTCATCAGTTGCTCAACTTCCCTTCCAGGGCCCCAGTACAGGCCGAACAGGAAGTCTCAGAGCATCGTGGCTCCAGGAGTTCCAACTTCCCTCAAAGGTATCCAGGTACCCTTCAAGCCTCATACCGGGGGACCTATCCCCACACTTATCCCTCCAGGGATCCATCCTTCTCCAAGGCAACCCAAGGAGAAGCTCACACACACCCAGATCCATCGGGGATCCATAGGGTAAGATCTGTTGTCTCCAATCAACATCTTCCCCAAAGGTACTCTTTGAAATCAACATTCCAACTCTAATCAATATCATCTCATCTCCATCACACACATTCAATTATCATGAGATAACATAAAAGAATTCATTTTGGAACTCAAACTTAGTTCCAAGGAAATTCAAATTTTCCCAAAAACATGCAATTCTATTTCATAATTCTTCTTGGATGTTGTCATATTAGGAATGAAACCTTCCTTGTGGTTTTCCACAAGCACCAAAATGCATACCCATTTTCCTGCAATGCTTCATCTTGCATACAACCAACAAATTTTTAGTATTTTTTGTACATCATAATTCAATTGCAATATGTACAAAACCTTATGCATTGATCTTAGAATTCCCTGCACCTATTAATTCAATAACAATTTCCAAACAATTTAATAAAATAGAATGACTCATCATTCTATGCATATGCATGTTCATAATTAATATCTGTAAGTTCATTACTTCTTTTTCTGAACAATAATTTTTTCTGTAGTCAATGCTTACGTGACTACTTGACTTGTAAATTTCCTGTTTGAATGTCTAACAAATCCTGAAATGTCCTCAACTTCATGAGTTAACAACATTTTAGTTGTTAGTAACAATTATTTCCATGCAATAAGATATATCCATTTACTTAGGAAACACATTCATTAAATGCATTTAGGTATAGAATTCTATCACTTACTATGCATGAGTGCAATTCTCAATGCATATTTATTCAATGCACCTTGCATTGAATGACATAATTCTCTTTATCTCAGTCATGTATCTCACCATCCATAAGTTGGAATTTTGGCCAATGTCTTGACACATTCCCCACACACTTCCTATTGTCTTCCCAATTAATTGGATGTCTTCCTTTTCGACCTGAACACTACACCAAGAATATAATTCTGTGATGTTCATTAGTGTTAGAAAAAAGGTTGCAGTCCAAGTTTTATTTAAAGGTAGGAAGCTTTTGATACCTGTTTGGTTCATTACCTTTCCATATCCATAATTTTTTGTATCCAACCATGTCTTGGTCTTATATATGATTATCTTTACTGGCATTCATTCCTATAACAAGTTCTTATCTTTTATTTCTTTGGTTATTACTTCATAACCAAATTATCATGACATGGTACTATGTCATTGTGTGCCTTCAAAAAGCTAAGAAGTTTTGTTAACTATAACATGCCTCTAGCGTTTACCACATCTAGTGGTATCTTATTCACATTAATGCATTCAAATAACACCATCTTATGTATCATAAAAAATCAATCGGGGAAACTTCTTACCTGAATTTCCTTTTGGAAACTATGCAACATAATTTCAAAAGAGCATAATTACCTGCATAGCTTCCATTAAATGAACTTGATGTTACCTAACTAGATGATGATAGTAGAAGATTTCATGCTTCTTTTATCAAACTTATAACCAATACTTCAACTTTTTGTTGCTTCCTTCCATATGAAACAACCTCATCAACAACACTTGCAAACATGAAAGAATTATTTCCTTTGGTTGTCCCAACAAGTCATAACATACTTGCTATCACAGAAATTGCAGCAACTTATTTCTCCATGTACAACCTTTCCTTGTTGATCCCAGAAGTCTTCCATTCTTCCTAGATTCTTGAATCTTCTTGTGCTCCCATTGTAGTCATTGTACATGATTATTTCTATCTTGAGCACTTTCTAGCCAATCACTCTTGGTTTCCTTAACATTTCTAGTCACATACTAAGCTGATATTAACCTTCAACTTTCATTAATTTCCTGGATCCATCTATCCCAACACATACGTGGATCAATTAAAATTCCAAACCAAGTTTTTTATAGACTTTGGATTCTTCAGCATCCATTTACTTTTCAACTAAACTACTTCATCCCTTTCATGGTTGACTACCTCAGTACCAAACTTGAGTTGCATAACTAATCTCTAGTCATACTGTAAGGATGCACATATGCCCCCTTTTTTCTAGCTGCATAGAGTTAATTGACATCCATTTTTGAAACATTTCTTTAGCTTTATTGTTGAAATTTATTTGATAGCTACAAATTTGGAAATTCCTTGGACTATCCTTAGATTTCCTTCTTCATCCAGGCAAGTGAATGCCTTGTTATGACAGCCTAAGAAAACACAGTGTTGGTCCAACCAATCCATACCAATTATACCCTCATAGGAACCCAAGGAAGGATGCTCAAATCTGCCTTGGTACTCAGTCCATTCCTTCCCAATGGACATGACTTAACCAAGTCAATAACTTTTCTCTTGGCTCTTGTAGCTAATTGTATCGACCAAGATTTCTCATGCTTTCTTCTTGGAAATTGCAATATTTCCACTGTCTTGGAATCTATATATCTATGACTAGCTCGTGAATCAACTAAAATAGTAAATGCATGGTTATTGATCATACCTTCTACTTCAATCATGTGTGATTGAAACTCTGCTTGCTTGTTTTCTAGGCTGCATAGGTCCTCGGTACACTCCTCCCATGCTCTCCACTGTTTCTTCTTGTTGTACATTGTGAACAACTCTCCCTTACCCATGTTAGTACAATCTCTATACATATGATCTCCCTTACATCCCCAACCTTGCATACGTGGTTGTCTTGGACTTTTCCCACCTACCTCATCCATTATGCACTCTCTAAAAGATGGTTGTCCTTGAGGATTGTTTCTGCAAAAGGGTGGTGTGTTCCCCTTCTTCTTATGTTCCCTCTTAAACTTCTTCTTATTCTCCCAAGCCTTCTGGAAAGTAGGATTTCCTTTGTGCTAATCATACAAACATTTGTCTTGTTTTATGGCCTCCTATAAAGTTTTTGGATCGTCATATTGGATATTATCATTGATGAAAGATTGAATCCCAATAAGGTATCTTTGAATCTTCACTGTGCCCTCCTTGATGAAGGAAACATACTTTAACATTTCTAAAAAAAAAACCTCCTTTCATTCTCATCAATGGTCATGCTGCCCAGTTTGAGTTCAAAGAACTCTTTCATCTTGTTGTCATAATACCTCTTGGTCAAGTATTTATTTTCAATTCTATCCAGGCTCTATATTAACTTCAAGTTGAATTCATCATGTTTCTACTTGGCTATCTTCAACCTTTCATTATCCTCTTGGTGATTTTGGATGTCCTTTTGTAAATTTGTAATGATTTTCACCATGTCCAGGTATTTATCTTTTCTTCTCCATGCCCATTGGATTTTGTTCCTTAAACTACCAGATGGACATACGTTTCTCTAACCTCATCCTCTTGACTGTAAGCCTTATGTGCAACATCCATCTCTCTACACTCTGTGACAATTCTGTTATGTTCTGACAGTTGTTAACTCTACAAAAGTCTTTATGTTGATCTCTTGAGAAATTTATTGTCTATACGCAATTTTTGGGTGAACAATTATATTTTATTGTTCAATACCTTTCCAATGATTCTTCCCTTGCTCAATTTTGAGCTTCGAGCAATAAGTTATGACTATTTGAGCAATGGTGTTTCCTGGAAGGTGATCTATGTTCAACTGTTCTTATTTTCTCAGAGTTGAATTGGCAGATCCGCGTTGGATCCTCTCTTCTTGTTTACAGACCTTCCTTACTACTTTTGATGTGGTATGTTCAATAAACAACCCCTCAGGCTTCTATATCTAAACCTTTCTTTGTTCTGCAACAATTTTCGGGCGCTAGCCCCTTTTTCTTGAGCCCTTAATTCACATGTGACCATGGCTATGACCAAGTGCTAATAGTTGGGTTCTTATCCGGAGCCTTGAAACTTTGGGGATCCAGAGCTTTGGATATTTCCCTTTCCACACATCACAAACATCACTGAGCATTGAACTGGAAAACTCATGGAGGACGGTGGATCTATGGTCCACATTCTCTATTGATATCTACAATGGATAGGAGCTCTAAAACTCTAGGCTTCGACGGTTTTCAAAGCACATCACAACAAATCTCTTGGAGTGTCGAATTGGTGAAATCGCGAAGTGGGGTGGATCAACGGTCCACGACTTCCCAACATCCAATGACTGATATTTACTACAAAACTCTGAGCTTTGGGAGTTTCAGATTGTCCATACTCTCAATCCTTCTAGAGTACCAAGTCTTTAGACTGTTGCATTCGTTGCCAAGTATCGTTTCTTTATCAATGGTTGAGATTAACTCTGTCCCTCCGGGTTTCAGGGCTTTCCAAAGCACTTCTTCACAGATCTCTTGGAGTGCCGAATTGTCAGATATCCCCTCTCTTGCGTCCATGTGTCATCTCTCGATGGATGGTGAGGATTCGCTCGGCTCTTCGGAGATTCGGGGGTTTCTCCTTCCTCTTATTTCCTTTCGAACGCCAAATTGTCAAATTCCCAGGGTCCACTTAGTATTTCTTACCCTGGGTGCTACATGTCAGAAACACGGGGTGACATGTGGCCTTATCATCGAGTGGCATGTGTCAGGTTGTTATTGGTACAACAGGGTCTGTCAAAGTACAAAGTAATATGACACATGGAATGCCTAGGTAGATCGACGTCACCTAGGTGAAATCATCATGCCACGTCACATCCGCTACTTTGGGACTTCAGGGCTTTGAGACTTCAAAGCTTCGGGGCTACGAGACTTCGGAGCTTCGGGGCTTCGGAAGATTTTACACTTGCATTCCTCAAATCTCCCTATATTATTTACCTTTCAGGGTCCACATAGTACAACTATCAACAATTTAAGGTGGTGGCATGTGATACATCTAGGAAAGGTCCACATCACCCCAGGTGATGTCATCATGCCACGCCACTTCAACTCTTCGTCTTCGGGGCTTTGGGAGATTCCACACTAACACACTCCAATTCTCTTGAATGATGAACTCTAAATAATATGATCTTCTAACATGTGTCTCCTTTAATGAACGGTCTAGATGAACTCTGGACTTTGGGACTTCAGAAGTTTTCACTCTATCACACATAATTACTCTAGAACGTTGAATTCCCAAACTAGCCAATCTACTGACATGTGTCACTTTTTCTGAATGGTCCAGATTAACTCCAAACTTCGGAAATCGAGAGTTTTCACTCTAGTACAGTCTATTTCTCTCAAAGTGTCGAATTTTTGAACTGTTAAGAGATCTACGGCTCACAGTCACTTGCGCACAGATCTAACGGCTGAGATTTGTTCTTTGCCACTGTGCCTTACCTCTTTCTCTTAACTCGATCTAACGAATCTAAACTTTCTTCAGTCGAACCAACGATCAAGCACTTTTCCCCAGACCTACAACATAGATCTAGTCCAGGACTTTGAAGCTTCGACGCTTTTTATCCCTTTTACGACAAGTAAATTCAAACAGCCAAAGCGGTGAAGTCCTGAAGGACTTCGGATTTTAACCACCATGCTCTTTTTCCCAGATCTAACGGTTGTCAAGGATCCTCCTTCTCACGAACAGATCCCATGGTCCAAATTATAAACTTTGTGGCCCAATACAATGGTTGCAGTGGTATCCTTCCTTTGTAGGTTTTCTTGAACCGCTATACTTCCTAAGCTTCTGAACACGGTCCAAGTGTTCACATGGTGTCTTCCTAGCACTCAAGAATGCTCTGAACTTTGAATTTTGTCCCTCTTGACAACAATTCACTCTGAAACCTTTGCTTCATTAACCACTTACACGGTCCATCCAGGCTCAGTGTTCAAACCTTGGCTCTGATTTTTTTAAGCAATTTCGATATATATATATATATATATATATATATATATATATATATAATATTCCAATTTTATTTTAATTATATAATATTATTTCTACCCACACATAAGTGAACTATTTTTTAATTTAGATTTCTTAATAATCAAAGATATTGTTCAAGTTTAGAGTTGCCTCTTGAAACTTGATTAATAATGAATTCTTTTTAGGGAGATTTAGATAAAGAAAAACAATTCCTTTCCAATGTAAAATTAGTAATCTTATTTTTCAATTTTAAAATTTAAAAATAATTGCAACAATACTTTTATTTTTTTAATTAATAAAGTTTGTATTAATTATGTTGTTTGAATTTTTTTGGAGAAAAAAGTTGTAGAAAATATTGAAGTGTCCAACATTTTGAGTGGGCACTCCATCCTATTGTATATAGGATATTGTAATGTCCAACTTTTTGAGTGGACACTCCACCCTCTATTTATAGAATTGCAAAGTTTCAATAGTTGTGAAAGATGATTAAAATAGTAAAGGAGTTATTGAACATAAAAGTTAGTGTTAATGTTAAGATTGAAATTAAAAGAAAAAATTGAAAATAAAGTTTAAAAATATAATTGTTAATTTTTTATATCCAAGGAATTAAAAAGATGACTAAAAATAGGAAAAAGGAAAAAAAAAAGTTTTAAAAAAGGAAAAAATAAAATTAAATCAAGAAAAAAAGATGAATTAAAAAATAATAATTAACAAAATAGAATAAAATAACATATTTAAAAAGAAGAAGGGTTAGTGATCAATAGGATGAATAGTGGGTTTCCAAGATTGGTTAAGTTTGTAGTCATCTTTCCGATTAAAATTATTAGGATGTTTTTCAATTTCGAATGATACGAATAATAGGGTTTTGAAGCTATAATTTTAGTTTGGTGAAAGAAAATGAGGTGATTATATTTGTGGGAGTGTTCAATGATATCTTGTGATTTTCCACAAGAGAAGGTATTGTAAGCTTCTTGACCAACCATGGGATCAGATTGGTTGGCCAAAATATTAGAGATATGATATGTAGTACCTTGGATATAGGGAAGTGATGGTTGTGGGAAGAGAATGCACTTTCCATAAAATATGAAGATGAAGGGTCCATTTTTTTTCTCTCCTTCATTGTACCAGATTGGCTCCAAGTTGTTCACCAGGAATGGCTACACGATCCCAAAAGTTTGCATCTGATACATAAATTTCAAGCCAATTCTGTAGTTTCCCCAGGGTACTCTTTTCTAAATGATGAGATTCGATACAAAGGTCATTTGTATTTAAGTAAACAGTCAAAACTTAAGTCCAAGGTACTTTCTGAGCTTCATGCTACACCCACCACTGGGAAATCATTCTTTACCAAAAGCTATGACTGAGTCAAATGTTCTTTTTTCTGGGATGGTATGAAACAGGATGTTTGCAATTTTTTGGTCGAATGTGATGTTTTTCAATGCAACAAGGGTGACACAATCAAATCTCCTGGCACACTACAATTTCTAATGATTCCACTTTCTATTTGGAGGGATATATCTATGGATTTTATTGTTGGCTTACCTAAATCGAGCAATAAATCAGTCATCATGCTGGTAGTTGATCATCTTTCCAAGTATGCTCATTTATGTGCTCTTCAAAACCCATTTACAACCTCCACTGTGGCTCAACGTTTTATGGATCATGTCTTCAAGCTTCATGGCATGCCTCATTCTATTGTTTCTGATCGTGACCGAACATTCACCAGTAATTTTTGGCAAGAACTATTCAATCTACAAGGCACCCAATTGCATATCAACACAACTTATCATCCCCAGACTGATGGTCAAAATGAAGTTGTTAACAAGTGTTTGGAAAAATATTTGAGGTGTTTTGCATCAGAAAGGAAAAATCAATGGGATCAATGGTTACCACTAGCTGAATGGTGGTACAACACTTCTTACCATACAAGTACCCGCATGACTCCTTTTGAAGTGGTATATGGAAAAAATCCACCTTTATTTATCTCATACTTTCCATGTGTGTCAAAGGTCCAGGTGATTGACGAAACACTTACAGTTCGAGAGGCTATTCTTCGTACCCTCAAAGATAATTTGGTCATGTCCCAAAATCACATGAACCAACAATCATATCAAGGTCGCTCTGAACATCAATTTTCATAAGGAGCTCAGGTGTTTCTTTGACTGAAAACTTACAAGAAAAATTCCCTCAAGGATGACCTTGTCAGAAAATGGCACCCAAATTTTATGGTCCTTATACGATTCTCAATCATGTGGGACAGGTGGCCTATAAGTTAGCTTTTCCCAGTCATTCTAAGCTCCATCATGTTTTTCATGTTTCATGCTTAAAGAAGGTGATTGGAACAAAGTGCCAAACTCAAACCAAACTTCCCGAGTTGGATTAAGAAGGCTCCATTTGGCTACAACCACAAGCAGTTTTGGACCAGCATGAGCGTTGTCTACGTTAGCGCACCATCAAGGAAGTGTTAGTCTAATGGAAAGATACAACTCCAAAAAATACCACTTGGGAACTAGCTACCATTCTGCAACAATTTCCTCATCTCAAGACTTGAGGACAAGGATGTTTTTAAGGGGGGGGACATGTTAGGGGCCTAACCCCTCACGTAGGTAGAATAATATATCTCCATGTAATAAATGTGAATATTAATAAGCCTAGAAATAAGGAAGAATAAGTCAAATGTAAGAAGACCTAATAGGATCTGTTGCTTCTAGAAGGATCTTCTTCTAGATTGTTCTTTTGGATAGACATATTTAGTATAAATAGGAGTAGCGGGTACGAGAAGTTTTGTCTTGGATATTATTGTAATAGAGCTCTGCTCTGCTAGAGGTTTCCCCCTCTAAGAGGCAAGTGAACATTGCTCTTAGTAATCAAAGTGCTCTTTATGGTGTTATTCTGATATTATTTTGGTATTATTGTGGTGTTGTTCTGGTTATATCATTGTTTATCTTCCATTTCTATCTAATTATTATTTTTATGTATGCTATTTTAAAGCTAGAATATTAGAATAAATCACATCATTTACATATGATTTACACCTACCCTGTAACTCTAAATTCAACATAGTTCTAATTCTTGATTCAAGGAAGAACAGACTCTAATATAAAGATTTGGACCTATATCTCAACTGTTAGATTCAATGCATAGAAACATATAGAAATTCAAAAATATGATTTCAGTCATTTGAACAACTATGTGAATGAACGCATCGACAAATTTAAAATGCCAGCAAAGAGTTCAATATGTTGTGTCATTAGTGGATTCAATGCATAAATACAATGCTATATGAAAATCGAAGAGATTTAAATCTATTTACAATTATCGAATTCAACACATACACAATAAATATATGTTATTGTAGAACTATTGGTTTCAATACATATACAATAAATATACACCAATGAATCTACTTCAATATATTGTTCAATTTCCCATCCCCTCATCATTAAGGATGGGAGCAAGCCTGAGCATCCAGGCCCATGGGATGAGTCCTCCCATGCAAGTGAAGAGGATGGACGCACAGAGCACTAAAAGGGTAGCTTTAATGGCAGATCCCATCATGATCACCCTCTTGAATATCAACAATTTTGGCCAGGAGAAAGACCATTTCGAGTTCGAGCAGTAGAAGCCTGACATTTCTGAGCTCTAATGCAGTGTTAACAACCCCGTGGTCACTCGGGTCATTTTTCTGCTCATTCACATGCCGAGGGAGAGAGGTAAGCCCTGCAGGGGCGTTGCCTGGTATGCCTTCGATGCTTTCCGAAAGAGACAACAAAGATTTGAATGAGCATTTTCCATGGCTCAGACACAACTTGTCCACAAAGACAGGAAGCCCAAGATGCCTCCCATGGCCTATGTGGAGGATATGTTTTCAAAAGAACCCATTTAGGCTCCTCTGGAACACCTCCTTTTTACAGTTCCCAACAATAATTGGAATCCGCTAACCTTCTTTCTGAGGGAGGCTATGATAAAAGCTACAAAGACACCGCATAGGTGCCACCAAGAGGCCGACTAGATGGAGAAACCCACTACTTTCTTTATCGAAGAAGAAATCCCAGAAGCTGGGGATGCTAAGGCGACAACAAGCAAAGGTGAATTCTCCAAGGGCACAGACTACCAGAATGCTCAAGGGGGACCACAAGGAAGGAACGAGACAGACAAGAAGGAGGTCATAAAACTAGGAGATTCACTGCCAGAGGATAGCTGGGCGAGGGAGGGTGGTATGGCTCCTATGCCACATCCCCTCTCCATCATGCAAGAAGCATGGCATGTCTAGTTGCCATTTTTTCACCCGGAACACCTGGGGTTGATGTTTGAAATGAGAAGCCTTGTGGAAGACCAAATCCACCGATCCATCCAAATCAACCAGCACATAGACATGTTGTATGATGCGTACTCCAACACGAAACCAGGACGACGGTGCCCAACTTGTGCACAACCCTTCACGCTGCCAGCCAGAGTGGGAAAGCAGGGAGGAGATGCTAACATGGATACTCCAGCGACCACTAGGTAATTGTCATAGTTAATGTCTCTGGTTAGAATTTTAGTTTTGATTAGAGCTAGGGCTCTACCACTACCAAGGTTTCACCATGTTGTAATTAGAAAGCTAAGGGAGCATTCTCATACTAAAGGTTTCCATATGTCCTGGTTTCCTCCGATCAGGACAGATGGAAACTTGTTTTTTGATATAGACTGCATAAGAGGTTGGTTGTCCCGGTTTTCGTTAACCCGACGAGACAATTGGCATTCCAAACGTATGTGTAATCTTGAAAAGTTAATGAAATAGGATCCAAACCTTTTTTACTTATATATATATATATATATATATATATATATAGTAGGTATATGCTTAAGAATTGATTCAAACTAAAATAATCAATAAACCATACCAACTTAGAAAGAAATCCACTCAATTAATAATTAATAATGTAACTATTAAAATCAATGCATTACACAATAAGGATTTTAGTAAATGATTTGAAAACCCAAGAGAAAAACCCAATCAACCACTTTGATATATAGCACCAATTCCTCAGTAGTCATTTTTTTAACTTAATCAAACACAAATATATACATTATCTGTAACATAGTTGCACTGTAGTTTATAAGAATGAATATATTTAACTCTTCCCATACTCTATAGGTTTTACTTCTGAGAAAAACGAAATTAAGAAACGAATGAGTCTATTAGACTATTCCTATCGCATTTAGGTGTACTTTGTCCATTTTACCATTTCTATCTTAGCATTTTATTTCACTAAACAAAATACAATTATGTGATAGCTCATCCATTTTATCTAAATAAATTTTCATAATTTTTCTCAAAAGAAATAAGTTCTTTTACTAAAATTATAATAATAATAATAATAATAATAATAATAATAATAATAATAATAATAATAATAATAATAGATAATAGATAACAATTATCTAAATACAACAGATGACAAATATTTTTGTACAAGAATTTGCCCAAAGTTCTTTTGATATTTGATGCTTAAATTGCGAGCTTGTACTCCACTTGCATCCAGATTTACTAATCTTTGGATAGTCTAGTGGTTGATCACCCTACCGAATCCAATGGGTACACTCATTTCCCAAAGACCCCCGAACTACAATGGGGTTGTATGAAATATATCAATCTAGAAAAATTATTGAAGAGTGAAACATAAAACTTGAGAGGAAATCCCCACCTCTTTAGCACTCTTCAATATACCAAACTCGTTAATGATCACCAATTGAAATTTAAGCATTACAACAACCATTCAACATTTGGGTTCAAAATTATATGATCTCTCTAGACCAAACTTTCATTTTATAGGATTTGTGGTACAAGCCACTTATCCATCTCATGCATAATGAAAATTTACTAATTACTTATTATTCAACCACCTATGTGTCACTCACATGCACATGCACAAGTACACAAATAATTCCTTATTTAAAAAATATAAAATAGTGATTTATCCTCACCCAACAACAACATTACTTGTTTTAATTCCTATATGCTCTCTTGATCTAGTCATGTCCTATTTGAGTAGGTGCATATGTAATAACTACTTGTGTTATTTATTAACTCTCTTTAATAACTGAGAATCCACTTTTATTTTCATACACTTCTATTTGAATTTCAATTCCTTGATTTTTTCCCCTCCTTGATTCATTGGTGTGTTCGAAAACACTGGTATTCTAACAGAGGACGAACACCTTCAGTAACCACTCAGAAAACCAGATTAAATATCAACACACCAATGTTTTGACATGGTAAAATCCCTATGAGGAAACATCCACGGCCCCAGTCAATGCGGCCACTTGAAGCAGTTTATTAATGCAAAAGAAAAATATTACAAAGATATTTTACAAGAGAGTTTCTCATAATCAATCATCGGCAAATGAACCTCCATGCTCTTTAAATAGAGATCATGGACCAATCGAGTGTTAAGCCATTGATCAATGGTCGTTAAGATCAAGGAGAATATGAAACATCAGATCACTCGATCTCATGAACATATCGTGACCATCGGATTTCCTAACTACAAATGCATACTAATGCATACAAAAGAAACACACTTTTACCTAATGACACATTAGACCAAGTAGATCTTAACTAAATCCTAAGTGTCTAAATATCCTGACATCCCCCCTTAAGAAAAACTTGGGATAGGAATGAAGGATATACAATAGTGACACAATAGGAGAAGCAAGGAGGAATTAGAGCCTATACCCCCTTGATGAAAACTTCATGAACTCCTAACATATATCAAAGTTTGGAAAACTTCACTTCTATAAGAGACTTTGTGAAAATGTATGCAACTTGATCTTCTGTAGGGAAAAAGAGCGCTTCAATAACTGGATCATGAATGAGCTTTCAAATGAAGTGCATGTGTATCTCGATGTGTTTGTTTTGTTGATGTTGAAATGGGTTTTTGGCGAGCTTGATGGACTCGAATTGTCACACCAAAGGTTGGTCAGATGTTGTTACTGAAATCCAAACTCTAAAAGAATCTGTCAAAGCCATAAGGCTTCCTGAATTGCATTTACTGTTGCTCAGTACTATGCTTCTACTAAAGAAAGTGTAATAGCATGTTGTTTCTTCCAGGCCCAAGTGGCAGGTCCTGAACCAAGGTTGAAAACATAACCTGTAGTAGACTTCCAATCATCAGGGTCACCGATCCAATATGAATGAGTGAAACCGACCAATAAAGGAGCCCCCCCTTGAACTGTAATGTATCTCGAACTAAACTGTACCACAAAAATAGCAAAGTATCCTTTTATCTTATTTCCAATGGCTTTCATGGGGTGTTTGCATATACCGGGAAACAAGAACAACATCAAAGGAAAGATTAGGACAGACATGATTCAAGTATAAGAGGCTACTAACTAACTGACGGTACAAGGTGGCATCAACTTCAGGAGAAGTACAGGTCACAATGAGCTTGACTCTAGACTGGAAGGGAGAATGGGATGGTTTACAATCATCCATATGAAAGCGATGAATAAGGTCGTAAACATACTTATATTGGGAAAGAAAAATTCCTTCATTAGTTTTCAAAACTTGGAGGCCAAAGAAATAGTGCAAAAATCCTAAGTCTGTCATTTCGAATTTCTTCTTAAGGTTGGTTTTCACATGGTTTAAATGTTTTGAGTCACTACCAGTAAGGATAAGGTCATGATATGTTTTCCTAATTTCTTGGTATGGACATTAGGATCAGAATGGCATCTAGAGAATCTAGTGGCATTAAGAAAGTTGTCCATTTTGTCATACCAAGCTCTAGGATCTTCCTTAAGACCATAAAGAGATTTCTTAAGGGGACAAACAAGGCTAGAATCATTCTGGACATAGCCAGGAGGTTGTTCCGTGTAGATTTCTTCTTGCAAACCTCCATGAAAGAAGGCAGATTTAACATCCATCTGATGGACCTCCCATTTATGTGAGGCACAAGAAAAAGGAGGATGGAATTCATTTTGGCTACAGGGGCAAAGGTTTCATTATAGTCAATTCCTTCAACTTGGGAAAATCCTTTGGCAACTAAATGAGCCTTGTGTCTTTCAACACTTCCATCTGATGCATACTTAGTTCTGTAGAATCATTTACATATGACAAGTTTTCTTCCTTTTGGAAGAGGTTCAATATCCCAAGTATCATTTTCCATTAAAGAACAATATTTTTCATTCATTGTTGTATCCCAATATGGATGACCTGAAGATTCTACAAATGTCTCTTGATCATGAGTCTCTGAAATGTGATCCAAAAGAGAAGAGGCTCACTGGAACAATGAATGTGTTCGACACTGATATGAAGGATCACTGATAATATCACCAACTACTTCTCATGTTGAACGAACCCATCTAGGAAGCAGTGGAGCTGGAGCTGGTGCTAGTTGAGGTTCAAAGGATTCATCTGGAGGAAGGTGAGAAGGCAGAAGTGGATTTTCATCCTCACAGTCATCATTTGAAGAAGAAACTAAAACAGAAGAAGGTACAAACATCGAAGATGGTTCATAGGCTGAAGAAGTCACAAATGTTGAATTAGGCTCGTAGTCCAAAGAAGGCACAAATGTCGAATTAGGATCACAGGCCAAGAGATTTTCATCAAATTTAACATCTCTTCTAATAATAATTTAATTACAATGTGGTTGAATAATTCTATAACCTTTGACATCTTCAGAATAACCAACAAATATACACTTCTCACTTTTAGGATGCAATGCTTTCCTTTTCTCATTAGAAATGTGAACCCATGCTATACTACCAAAAACATGGAAGTGACTTACATCTGGTTTAATTTTAGTCCAATCTTCTTCTAGTGTTATATTTTTAAGAGCCTTTGTGGGAGTGTGATTTACTATGTAATTTGCACAGTTGATGGCTTCCACCCAATACTTTAGACTTAATCCCCTAGATTGGATCATACAATTAGCTATTTATTTTAATGTGTATTTCTTTCTCTCGGCAAGACCATTCTGTTGTGGTGTATATGGAACAATGTGTTTCATTTGGATTCCTGGTGTAGTGCAGTAACTTGTAAATTTATTGTTCACATAGTCACCTCCATTATTTGTTCTTAACCTTTGAATTTGATGTCCAGATTGCTTTTCTACAAGGGCCTTGTAGGCCAAACAATTGTCAAAAACTTATTTCTTAAGTTTTAATAAGTAAACCCAAGTACGTCTAGAAAAGTCATCAATGAAAGTTAAGAAATACTTGCACCCGAAAAAGGAAGGAGAAGAAAGTGGACCACACAAATCACTGTGAACAAGTTGCAAAGGGCCTGAGGAGTTCCAAGAGGTACGTTTGTCAAAACTGTCCCGATGATGTTTGTCGAGAACACAACCAGAACAAACACCATCTTTGCATGAAACAGGAGGAAGACTAGTCACCATATATTGACTACATGGTTGTCGGAATGAGGGATATTTTATATGACCAAACTGCTCATGCCAAAGTTTGCTCAAGTCATCGCTATGAGAAAAAACACTTGATGAAAAATATGATGACCCAAATTTGTCAAACTTGTACAACTTGGTAATATTATCAGCAATTCCAGTTGCAATAACATGCTTAGGATCTTTTAGATCCTTGATTACAACTTGGTGAGGTGAAAACTCGACAGTTTTACCTTCACCTGAATGAGTGATTTTATATACTAATATAAGGTTACAAGAAAGACTTGGAACACATAATAAATTATTGAAATGACCATTTTCTACTTGAAATGTTCTATATCCTACAACACTAAGAGACCTATCATCACCAACAAATATTTTCTTGGTGTTACATTCATTTAGAGCAGAAAATGTGTCTTTATCCTTAGTCATATGATAAGATGCTCCAGAATCAATAAGCCACTCATCAGAAGAAGTAGAATTTGTATTGAAGGAGAAACCATAAGCAGAAAGTGCATTTCCATGAGAAGAAGAAGAAGAAGCATAATCAATATTGATGCAGTGCTTCTTCATCGCTGCCTCTAAAGCTTCCATCTTCTTGAAAGATTTGGACTCATCATGACCATCTTTATCACAAAAGTTGCAATATCTGTCAGTATTAGATTATTTTTATATTTTTCTCCTTTGTCACCATTAGGAGCGGAAACTCTCTGAGTGGGTTTGGGACCCTTAATTGCTTATTGTTGTCATGAGGATGTTTTTTCTTGGGACTCTTTGGTTTATCTTTCTGATGGATGAATAAGGATTTGTTGGAGGTACTTGTAGTGTTGATCACTCCAAGTTGTACAAGCTTATCTTACTCTCTAATCAAAGCATCACAAAAGGACTCAAGAGTGGGTTTTTGATAAGTTGTCCCTGGAGCCTCTTTCATGGCACAAAAGGTAGATACAAACACATAATATGCACTACCTACCTTAGAAACAATAATATAGATGCAACGCTCTTCATCCATCTTTATTTTACAATTTTCATATACAATTCTGAGTGTTTTAAACTTAGATAGATAGTCTTCAATGCAAAAAATATCACTTGGAATTAAAGTCAATACTTGATTTTCTAAATGTTGTTCTCGAATAATATTGTGTTTACCAAACACAGATTCAATCTTTTCCCAAGATTCATCGGGTTTATCAATTTGTTGAAGGTGGAACCTTAAATAAGGAGAGATGACATTATGATTAGTCTATGTGCTTCATCATTCCTATTAGCCCATTTGACTTTCTTATCAACATCAGTAGATTTTGTTTCCTTTCCCAAGGTAATCCAGTACAAGCCTTTACTTCGTAATAAATCCGCCATATGGGATTTCCATTGGAAGTAGCTGGTGTTGGTAAGAAAAATATTACTTGAAGAAGCCATATTAAATATGTAGATAATATGGATTTAAAAACTGAAATTGATGGTCTGGATGGAAATATCTTGAAAAATTAGGTGGTTTTAAACAAAATGACACTGAAAACGGACTTCAAATGTGAAAGTTATGTCCTTTAAAACAAATGCATAAATGGTAACCAAAGGACCACGTGATGGTGTACGTTGCTTTATGAAGTGACCCATTTTTATAAAAAGAAGTGGGGTTCACTTTTACAATGAAGTTACTTTGTAAAAGAAAAGTTGCATGCAAAATAAATAACTTTGAAATATTAAAGCTACTTGTAGTGATTCACTTTTATACTTGAAGTGAAATACACTTTACAATGGAGCATGAACTTTTTCAAAAAAAAAAACAAAAAGAGAGACTTGAACTCAAGACCTCTTACTCAATAAGGAAACTTGTAACCAAATGGGATAGAAAAATAGATTGTGTTGTTTAGAAAGAGGATTGTTGTTGTTGTTGACAGTCTTGGAGAGCATGCTAAAAAAAAACTCTTTTCACACAAGAAAAAATTTCCGCTTCTCGATGACAACAAGGGTTAGATCTCAGTTAGCTTACCTGGAAAATGCACCATTTCTTATATTTTTCTGATTTTCCAAGATCGCAAAGGGCGCGGGTAAAAGATAATACACATATCTAAAAGAGTAGAAACCTGGAAACAAACAATATAAAACTGAAATAAAACCAAAATAACACTCTGCAAAAATTTAAAAGGGTGTATTGAGGGTTTATACCTCCGGATCTAGATGAAATGGCCGTATCTTGGGAAAATGGAAACCTTTTCGAGTGAAATGAAAACAAAATCATAAATGAAATGAGTGCTCTGGATACAATGGAACAGTCCTCTCAACCCATAAATGTACGGAAATAGAATAAAATGGATATGAGGCAACTCGACTTCATGATCTCTATCTACAACAGGAGCAAGTCTTCAAACAAGCTCTGATACCATGTTCGAAAACATAGGTATTCCAACAGAGGAATAAAACCTTCAGTAACCAGTCACACAACCAGATTAAATATCAACACACTGATGTTTTGACATGGTAAAACCCCTACGGGGAAACATCCACGGCCCCAGCCAACGCGACAACTTGGAGCATTTTATTGATGTAAAAGAAAGATATTAGAGAGAGATTTTACAAGATATTTTCTCACAATCGATCATCGAAAAATGACCCTCCATGCTATTTAAATAGAGATCGTTGACCAATCGAGTGTTAAGCCATAGATCAATGGCCATTAAGATTGAGGAGAATATGAACCATCGGATCACTCTATGTCAGGAACATATCGTGACCGTTGGATTTCCTAACTAAAAATGCATACTAAAGAAACACACTTTTACCTAACGACACATTAGACCAAGTAGATCTTAACTAAATCCTAAGTGCCTAAATATCCTAACAGGGTGCAATAGTAATTAATTTCTAGTTAATTAAAAATTTCTTATTTTCTATTTCTTGGACATTTAAAATGTTTTTTTATTCAAATGATTTTAAATGAACTGTTTCATTCCTCTTAGTTATATAATGTACTAATCTATTTTTTCAATAAAAATCAGTCAACCATGCATTTTAACTTTTCACAAATTAATTAAAATGCACATGCTAAATCAAACATTCTTTTACATGTTTAATCAACTATATTTGAATGTATATTCAACGGATTATAATTGATACCAAGGGTTTTGTTAGTACAAGATTGAAAAATTGTCCAAGCACTAAGTAAATTTTGAGGCTAGAAGACATGATTTGGAAGGCTCTAGGATGAAGGGGCATAAATTAAATTATGGACATTTGGACAAAGGAATATGCCTAGGGGTTTTGAATTAAAAACTAAGGGTAAAAGGGGGTCGCATGTGCTTAAAAATAGGCTTAAGCACCCATTGCTAAGGAACAGAGGCCTATCACAACCCCAAAAGAATTTAAATCACCATTCAGGGGCTTATACTTTGCGACATGAGCCAAGGCCAAGGGAAGAAGGCCTGAGCACCTTTTCCATCACAAAAGAGTCAAAGATCAATGGTCCTTGTCACAATTCACACCCCAAAAGTGAAAGTAAATTAATTATCCTTTGGAAATGTGACGATGGTTTACCTCGGAACAAGCGACCCTTTTTCATTAGCTTTGCATTGCCCAGAGTAATGAGGAAAACCACCATCGGGGGAATGTGAAACCGGTTGTGGTTTTAAGGAAACACAACAATCTCCCTCAAGACATGATGCATACTAGGAAGCTGACAAAGGACCCAGATCGCACTGACATGTCACACTATGATAGACTCAAAGACTAAGAGAGGATAGGTAGGCCTGCCAATGGGGCATCCAAAAATTGTTACGTGGACAGGAGGAACCCAATGGAAATTACAAAGGGCACCAATGGAGGACCCTGAGCCCGATGATATATGTCATATCACTTGTGCCACATAGATACCACCTTGGACCAATAGGAGATTGCCACATGTCCTTGGGGCCCTACTAATGTCATACATGAAATCAATCAATTTTTTTTCATTGCAAAATTCAAAGGTTTTTGCCAATGCTATGGCGATGTGTGGTAGTTGGAAATTAAAATATGACAAAAAACCCTCATTGGGAATAATTAGTACTACGTCCAAAGCACCAAGTTGGCATACGATCTCTTAAAGCACTGCGACAACGTCTTCCTTTATAGATTTAAACTATTAAAAAGATAACTCGTGAACTCACAAAGGCCCCTACATTCAATTTTTACAATTAATTTCACTCCTATGATAGTAAAATGTCCATCATCCCAACCCCTAACAAACCTTATTCATCCAATAAACTCATCCTAGTTTATGAGCCTCTGATTGAAAGAGATAGTGACATATTTAACTCAGTCCTAACATTTTCATACCTATTCCCAATCATTTACAATGCTATAAATAATGAAAACAACGACTTGATTTTTTAGACACCAAGATTGCATGTTGTACCTCATCCTATCTCAAAAATAACCATATTTTGAGTCTTGAGAAATCAAGATCACACGTGAAGCTAGAAAGTTGAAACCATTCACTGAACGGACCCATGAGATGAGGAAACAAGAGAAGAAAATATGTTTTAGCCTCTATGAAAACAACTACATGAATGTCATTTACACTATGATACACAACACTCCACTTCTAAGAGTAATTCCTTAGATAAGGCAGATGTTGCAGTTGAGAAAGGATTCTAGGAAAAGAGATTGGTACCTAGTTGAAGACCATACCATCATTTGGGTATATGGTTTTGAGAAAGAACCCTGCAAACTCCCTAGATTATTAACAACAAGGATTTTGGCCTTGAAATATATCAGACAAATATTGCTCGGAGATCACTTCCTCTTTTTTCAACACAAAAGGCCATTACCTTACCATTACCACTGGAGGTTGCTTCCTTTTTTGTTCAACAAAGGATATGTTTTGCAATAGTAGAAGAGAATCCAAAGCAATTTGATTTTGACAAATGGGAGGGATGGGTTTATTATCCACATGGTGTCATCTCAGCAAGGAATCCAATGTACAAGCACCAACCCAATGATTTGGTGGAAAATATTGTAAATCTATATTCCCGGGAGGAAAATAGATAGATCCTAGGAAGTGGAATCCCCGGTTAAGTTTCCTCATTAGACTAGGCCGACACAATCTAGATTACTCAACCTATGAAGAGGAAATTCTCATAAATGTAGTTTGGAATAGAGGTGGATGATCAGGATAATTGAAATATTAAAGGAAGTGAATAAGTGGAAATGGATGATAGCATGATAGGATACATGGATAAAGGGAAGGGCATGTTGCAAATAACTCAAGGGGAAAATGAGGCTAAGGAAACCCCTAAAGGACCAACCCTATCCATTAAATATCTATCCTCATCTATGTTGTCAACAAGAGGAATAAAGCAAGCCCCTATAGGTGAAGGATCAACAAAGAAACAACCTTCCTTGTTCTATTATTACCTATATATAAAAAAGCAGAACTAGGAGCAAAAGAAGGAGATGTATTCTTAGGCATGTGGGGAGACATCCAAAAGAAAATTTGTATTAGAAGTGGATTACCAAGAAGTAACTTTCAATTTGGCCCTATTGGAATCTATGGTTCTAAATCCCCTCTCTCCAACAAATTACAAAGAAATTCAGATAAAACTCAAGATGGGGGATGTTCAACCAACTGATATAATTGACTTTCACTAGAAAGTAAGTGACATGTTGTATAGAGGGGTGATTGATTCCTCTTCTAGTGAAAATAAGATGAATACAATTGTTGTTAAAATTAATAGACATCTGAAGAAACAGGAATTGGCTACCAGAGCCAATCAAACAAGGATAGTTGAACTAGAAAATAAGATCATAGATCTAGGTATAGATCCAAAGGACCCCAATGATGTGGGAGATTTAGTGAAGAAAAAGGAAAGTGAAATCAAAGTCCTAAAGAATAGATTAAATCTTCCCTAGGCACAACATGTGTAGACTCCAAAATTGTAGGCCATCCATGAGGAGAAAGAGAAACTATATCATCACCTGGTGGAAAGAAATAATTCCATGACGAGGTTCCAAGAAGAAAATGAGAGGTTACAAGATGAGAACGAGACCCTAAAAAACTAGTAAACCCAGCCAATCCAAGCAGAAAAATTAGGGATAGAGAAAGCTTGCATGGAAGAACTAACATAATTTTTGACTAAGGTAATGTATGACCTTAGTGTGAAGGAAATGAATCTAGGTATTATGACCAGTCAACTCAAGAAAAAAATGCAAGGGTGGAATAGCTTGAAGACCAAGAAAAGTGTAGAGAAGTTTTGCTAGCTGAAATAAATGTCGACAAGGAAGAGGCCCAAAAGCAATTAACTAATTTAAAGATGAAAGTGACAAGAAAACCATCTCTAAAAGTAGGAAAACATGTTATTTGGGATTGTTGGAGGATTGGTTGTTGTCATTGATGTCAACCCTAGTCATGGGTTTTGGACCACAAGATTGATGAAGGTATTTGGACATGAAGGACAATGCACATGCATATACAACACCCATGGATGGATAGTATACATCATGTTGTTTCTGGTGGTATGTGGCACGTCACGTGGATCCTCATGGTTGAGGAGAAATGAATTTTTGAAGATGACAAAGTGAATTGAATAAGGAAGTACATGTAGGCCTTGAAGATAATTAAAGAAAAGAATTACAAAATAAGAAAGTGTCAGGTCAGCCCTAATGTTAAAAGGAAGTGAAATAAATTGTATAAATACACATCATTATACATTCATTTGACACAAGTTGAATTTCAAAGGAAATAAGAAGTAAAGAAGGCCGGATTTCAAGGGAGGATGAAGTCTTTTGGTGATGTGTTCTAAGGTATGTTATTTTCAGGTCATCTTACCATTTTTTCTATAACATTTTTCTCTAAGAATTCAGATGGTGAAATAGCTATGGTATTGAGAAGACATATCAAGGTACCTTTGGTAAAAATTTCAGCTCTTGATTGGCTATAATTATGGAGATACACTTTGTGGAAGATAGGGTTTGTGACCAGTCCTGAAGCTAGTCAATAAACAAGTGTTCTGGGTAAAATAGTCATAACTTCTTCATCGCAAATCCAAATTATGTGGGACAAATTTCATTAGAAAGAGTACGTACTATAGTTTCTTGTGTGTAAGTTTCTGAATCGGATGTTAAATATTGTGCGTGGGGCATTATGTACAAGTTTGGTCTTCTGAATAGACCAGAATTGAATAAAGTCTATCATTCTTTCTATAACTTCTTTTTGGGGAGGATTCAAGGAGTGAAACTTGGAGGAGTTTCAGAGAATACATTTAGTAATATTATCTATAGGATCAGAGTACTCCAAGAATTGAAGAATTGCAGAAATTGAAGAAGTCTCAGGAAGCATTATCAACTTCTATGTGATGATTGGTTGATGGTGATGATTTAATGTAAAGTTTTGTTATCTCTCATATATTCTTGGGTGGAAGGAAGGGGCAATGATGGAGAGTTCAACTCTCTCTTGATATTGGAGGATTATATATTCCTCTTGGAGGTTTATCCCTCCCTTTACATTTGGAAGCTGTAGCCGCCTTTAGAAGTCATTACTTCCCTTGAACAATAACTATTGATTATTTCTCATATATTGTGCATGGTGTATTATGGTGTATTGGTGTAACTCTTATATTATTGTTCATTGCTCATTGGATATAGTTGAATGGTTTAAGTATAAGTTGAAAAAGGTTTTAAATTTTACTTGATATTGATTCACCCCCCTCTCAGTATCAACAATTGGTATCAGAGAGGGTTACCTTTAGTATAGTTTAACCACTACAAGGAAGATCCTAAGAATAAATGGAAGACAAAATTCCAAATGGGATTCCACCATTTGATGGAAGCAATTTTGAATACTGGAGTAATAAAATGGAAACTTAATTGAAATCTCTTGGGGAAAATGTTTGGTTCTCAGTTGCTTCAGGATACAATGCTTTGAAGAAACCAAAGACTGCAGCTCAGAAGGAAGAAAAAAGGAACAACAAATTGGCAATAGATACCATCCTAGATGGATTGACAGATTCAGTGAAATCCAAGGTGGGATCATGTG